>JAJEKB010017197.1:0-17799 GCA_022393335.1 Macrotrachela quadricornifera | reverse complement strand
TTTTTTTTATTGTGATACTTTAGTTTAATAAATTAGAAGTATAAAAAATAAGGTTTAGAATTGAAACATACATGAAATGTTCGAAAAATACGTTATTGCATAGTGAAAGATTTTTTTGGGCATCATGAGATATCGATTCTTAAGGATAATCTCTCTCCTTTCTGTTTTGACCATTTCCAGATCTCGAAAATGATAAGGCCAATTGGGATAAAATTTGTACTATAGTTAGAGTACATCCAATAACCAGACAAATGTTCAAAGAAGGAATGTTTACAGCAGATTTTTGTAGAGTTTTATCTTCCTGCCGTACGATTCCATCAAGCTTTGTCTGATTAGACTGAAAATTCTTTGCAGTTATATATGATTTTATCTCAGAGATAGTTTTGAGATTTTTCAAATATCTCACTTCTTTTCTTATAAAAGAAATATTCAAAGTTTTCTTTTTTCTAAAACGCGTGTTCTAGCCCATGTGAACCCTACAAATGTGTAAGAAGAAGACAAAAATGAAAACGACCGACTTTACCACTGGAACATAGTTCCAAATATCTGTAGTAAAAATTTCAGCCCGATCGGATAAAGTTAAAAAGTGCGTGTCCATGCTACAATTCAGTGATATGAATGAAAAACTCAAAATAATTTTAAAAAGTCGAAAGTTTGGTTTTTAGCGATTCTATGCACGATCTGTTATAAAAATCTATCACTCTTCAATTAGTAATATAATAATAAAATTTTGACAGAAAGATTTTTTGTTGTAAAGTTAACTATCGATTGAGGTGGATTAAGTAGCTCTAGTTTGCAATGTACCTTTCAGTCATTTAACATGTTGTATCGGTAAATAAAATAAATCATAATGTATAGTGTGAAAAGCTCTACAACTTATACACAAGACCGCTTGTTTTCTAGTTGCACGTTTTGTTTTCTAAATGAACTCATTTTTGGCGATTTAATTCTTTTATCATATAATATCTTTTATTTTAGAAGAACTAATTATATCACAAGGAGCAGTATGAAAAGCTCTACAATCCACAAATCAAAGCTTACTTTATTTGTTCACTTATTGGTTTTGAAAAGATTAAAAAAACTACAATGCAAAGTACAATCATTTAATCCGTCTCAATCGATAGTTAACTCTTCAACAAAAATAATTTCTATCGAAATTTTATTATTATATTGTTAGTTGAAGACTGATCAAATAATATAGAAAAATAGAGTGGGATTATCTCTTTCACACCATAAAAAAAAGAAATTTTCTTCAAAGTTTCTATAAAACAATAAGATACCTCCACCACTACTTTTAGGCATCCCTAAGTAGTACTCCTTATTAGAGAGTCACATTTTAACAATTTTTCATATACTAGTTTTTCATGCAAATCGAATAAATAATCAACTGCATATCGGATTGAACTCCTTCAAGCGAAGAACAAAAGACTACCATCCAGCCTAGCTTTAGAACACATAAACAAAAAAGTAAGATCGTCTTTCACTTTTTTTAAAAGAGAGGAGATATCCTTAAGAGGATTCATCACAATAAGTACACTCTATTTCATCTTGAAGTAAAAATATGCTAATAAGACAAAATGAAAGATATGATTGAATATGTTGTTAATTTGCTTTCTACATATTATTCTGCAATTAAGTTTATACTTTCACACACAAAACTGAAGAAAATTTCAAAAGTATATATATAAACATCAAAGGCAAAATACTGTTTACATCGTATAACTAGATGATAGTCGAGTTTAACTTGATTATGAAATACAATGCGAAGTTTGATATGTAAATTACAATTTACACATTTTCGAATATTCGTCATTAGCGTATAATCGGATGAGTTGATTTTGTTCCCTGTATCAAACTTACGTCGATCTGATGAAAGAAATTACCTCGAATTTTTGAGAAAATTATTTGTTTAAATAATTGTTTGAATCAGCTAATTGAATTCGAAAACAAATCGAAAAGTCGACATGACGATGTTCATTATTATGAAACCTTCATTGATTCTTATTCACATGTTTTCAAAAAAAAAAGAATATAGATTGATTAATTAATTATCTTTCTGATTTATTATCTATTATGAGATATTCACACAGATCTATACATAAAATAAGTTGTTTAGTAAAAATTATCGCCTAACTTTTGTTGTTTTCATTTTAATTATCTCATAACACAAATTGCATAAAAAATCGTGCTTTTTGGAACTATTTCTAAGCGATTGAAACCTGACCGTAGGTTTCCGATAAGAAATAGTATCGGTTCGAGCTAAATATTTTCACTTCGCATTTAAATAATCATTTATCAACAGCTGTCATTTAAAATCATTTGTTTAAGGAGATTAGCGCCAAAATTTTCTTGAAGTTTCCATTTAAATAATCTTGAATATAAAACCTTTGAAAATCAACTTATCTTAAGTTATTTGTAATTCAATGACTTATCTTCATAAAGGACCGAAAATGAGTTTTCACGATTTCATCTCGACGCTTTTATCTCGCATTTCAAAGAATTTTTTCTGGTTTCCATTCATGAGATCATCACGACGTAAAATGGCAAGTTTTGATGCATGCGTCGAGATAAGTAATAAAGGAAAAAAAATCGCGAAAGAATACATAAATACTCTGCTTCATATCACATTAATTAATAATTGACTATCATAATAGAATTACATAGTGTAATTAATTTTTTCCACTAAAGCATTAAATAAAGTCATCTACATGATAATATCATCATATTTAAAAAAATTAAATCAAATATTGAATACTTTCATGTTAATAGAAGTATTAAATTAGTACTATATGTGCACAACTTATAGTTATTGTTTTGCTTGTTCAAAATTGACATTCATCTCTTAAAATAACACTTTACTTTATTCATCGCATTAGATTAACATCATTATGATTTATAATCAATAACACAAGTCAATTGGAATCTGAGATAAATTAAAATTTAATTTTTTAAATTTAAAAAATGTCAAGTGAAATGTATTCTAAGGCGTTTCGAGTGAAAGAATATTTACATGGTATATAATATGCGAGATGAAAATACCAGGCGACAAAAGAATATTTAGAAGCGATGGTAATTACATATTCATCGTTAAAGAACGCAAAAGTAGCATAGACATAAACGACAGGAAAGAAAAAAGTACCCTTGAATATGACAGTCACATAAGAAACGAAAAAAAGAAAAGAGGAGAACATGTGGAAGTTACGAAATAAAACATTAAGTCTACAACAATAATGATAGTTTTGTTGGTTATTATGTTATACTGTTATTTATATCTCCCTCACTTTAATCCGGTAATTTCATTTAATAAATAGTTTATAAATATTAGATAAGAAATTAATATTAGTTATTATACTTTAAAAAAAAATTTCGTGTATTTTGAAATAATCTGACTTCTCTTCAGAAATTTCGATTATTTTCTTTTTAAAAACTTCTAAGGAAAATATTGAAGACATTCTAATAGATCAACACATGTTATTAAATAGAATTAATAAAGAAATGTATTTATAAATTAATAAAATAAAATTTGTGTTTAATTGTTGGTCCTTTAAGAAAATTACTTAGGTAAACATCACTTGAAGTGAACAACTTGCAGTCATTTTTTTTCTCGTTAGTTTTTCTAATTTTATTTAGCGTAATATTTCTTGTCATGATAGATGGTACATAGTAATTAGATGAACGTTTTTCGTTTATCTAATCTATAATACAGCCCTCAAATAGTTCGTCAAATAGTTTATATAAATTTATTCTTCAATGTATTCATTTAATTTATTGAAAATAGAATTAGATCTGTTTGTTATTTGAATCATTTATTAATAACATTATTTGTAATTATAAATATTCTCAATAGTACCTGTCATTTTTCATGAGTAAATATAAAATACATAATACTTAAAATAGCTCCTTTAACTACTTCCTTTTTATCTTAATGTACACTTTGAATACAAAAGTTTTTTATTAGAAAAGTGGCTTTCTTATTTTTATTTTTTTATTTCATTAAGTCCAAATGATTATATTAAATCGTATAATAAACAAAAAAAAAATTAAGTTTCTATTCTTTTATATAGAATACCAATTCACCAGTCACGCATTCATTGTCGAATCTAACTTCTACTTCTTCGGTACTTAAATAAACATCACTTTTTTTTCGTGTTTCTTTCGTCTGTAAATGCATTTTATTGTCAACATGAAGAACAGTATAAGCCTGTATGTATAAAAGCATAATAGAGAGTAAGAGTCTTTGCAAAAGATAATGATTAGAGAAAATTAGAGAAATCATGACATCACTAAACAGTAACACACAAACTAAACAAAAAGATGGAAAATATTTATATAAGAACACTATTCATCTACTGATAGACAGGTAGGGCAATGGATATCCCATCCAGGGTTGCCAAATTTAAATTTTAGAAATCAGGATTCTGTAAAAAAAAATCAGGAGTTTGTCAGGAGATTTTTTTTTTCAAATCAGGAAGAAAATCAGGAGTTTTTTTTTCGAAAGTTTATGAGTTTTTAAATGAATTCTACTGAATAAACCCAAGCACTTGCCCGTTTAATCGATACGAAAATTCTCCCGCTTTTCGTGACAAAGTAATAACTAAAAAAGTTTCTTATAATTGAATTAAAATCGAAAAAAATAGAATTGATAGACTTTTTTCTAGACATTTATTTCATAAATAGTTATTAGAACATTTGAAAAAAAAATAGAAAATCAAAGTTAACTAGTTGTTACTTTACAAATCAAAACATATCAAGTAGAAGGATAGATAATCATTATTTTCAAGCAACTCGTCGAATCTTTGCAACATGACTATATTTATCTGATGATCGAATTTTTTTCAATAAATCGGGTTTAGTTAAAAGATATTCATAAAATGCTTTACATGTTAAATTAGTATTCATTTGGATCTTCAGCTCTGCTCCAACCAATTCATATGTCATTCGATTTCGATTGTTGTTCCAGAGATATTTCATGCAGCTGAAGATCGATTCGCAGTAGCCATTCGATGCAGGAATAGCAAACACAAATTCGATCAGTTTTCGTAGATTAGGCACATCTTCTCCATTTAATAAAAATGCCCATAGATGATCCGATCGAATGTTGTTAGTTGATTTTTTATGTTTATAAATATGTATATCTCGTTGATTCTCATCAAAGTCATCATCTTCTTCTTCGTCAAGATCAATATTATCTGTAACACCACAATCGTTGTATAATTCAATTGCATGATTAATCGACTGTTCATCATACTTCAATGAACCTAGATTTGATACAATAAACGATTCTATCTGATTTGCAATTCCACCAAATTTATTTTTTAAATCAAGATATTTTGATTTTATGTGGTTAAAGTCATTGTATAAATCGTCCTGATCAATCGTTTGATCAACAACAAAAGTGCAACATTGTTGAACGTGTTTCCATTCAATTTTTTCTATGTCGAGTTCACCAAAAATGGAAATTGATTTATAAAATAATTTATATTTGTTATAATATTTCTCGATGTATTCGATCACCGTACGAATAAAACATTTAAATGATGAATTTAAACCTTCGATTTCTTTAATTGGATAATCTTCAATCAATTGAGCAACTTTACAACCAAAAAACTCATCATTCAAACGATTCTTTAGTTTACAAAGTAAATTTGAAATAATACCATGTAAATGAACACCGGTGGTGTATTCTCGTTGCAATAACAAATTTGCATTTTGTATCTCTGGTAAAACATTTGCTAAAAAGTACAATGTACATTCACCTATATAAACGAGATAAATTAACATATAAATGTGTACATTTTCAAATCGAGAGCATTACTTTTACGTGATGTAAAGAATTCCAATAATAGACTCGAGCATTCACCTTCTTCAAGATTTAGAAAATAACTTTTAACAATTGGATGAACAGCAATGAGACGTTCGATAGAAGGTAAAAGACTCAACCATCTGATCTTAATGTGCTTCAGAATCACCTAAGTAAAATGTATATATAGATACAATGTCCAAAATCATAATATCATTAATTACCTTTTGTTCTTGTTCAACAAAATCAAAGTAATTCTTCAACTCTTTAACACGAACTGATGATCGACAAAAATGAGAATATATTTTCAAAAGAGCTGATTCCACATCGAATAATAAATGTCCATTTCCATGTTTTACTGAATTATGAAGAACATGGCAGTAACATGTTCCTAAATCAAGTGAATAAAAAAAGAAGTTATTGATACAAGTTTTGATATAAGAATCTTTTTTAACCTTTTACTACTTTGGGTGATAATTCTTCGAATAACGAAAAAACACTATGATGATCGCCAACATTTACGTTGGTATTATCGGATCCGAGTGAAGCTAATTGTTCAACTTTTAATTCATGTGATTCTATCACATATTTAATATTTTTAAATAGAGCATCGGCTGATTCATCACTTTGTTCGATGAAATCTAATATACCACGTCGAACACCGAACCTCGAGAAGAACTGTACAGCAACTGGAAGCATCTTAACACTTCCTTTATTCGAAGCATCGTAGCAAACGGAAAAAAAAGAAACATTTTTCAATTCACGAACAAGTTCATCTGTAAGTGATGGAGCAAGTACATTGCAAGCTATCTCACGTGCCTAAAACATTATGGTTATAATTTAATTTTAAAAGAAATATTAATATTACTTTAGTTTTGCCACAACTAATGTTTTTTGCAGCATGAGAATCAGAAAAACAATTTTTTATCATATCAATTGTACAACCTTGCGAAATATAGCTATGCGAATGTTTAACAGAATGAAAAACCATAGCTCCTTCTACAGCAGACAAACGATTAAGTTCTTTTGTTGTTACATTAAATGTTGTATCAAGTGGTTTTGCTAAAATTTTTTTAAAATTTAGCTGAATAGTTCGGAATGATAAACCTTACTTGGATTAGCTTCAGCGGCTTTCGTACTTTGTTTGTGTTTATTTGTTTCAATATGATGATGAATATCACCTAATCCACTATTTTGAATAGAAAACTGGACGTTGCAAACGATACACAAGACTTTTGTTGCATCACTTTTACATTCCCGTAAGAATGACGAAAAATGAGAATTGGATAACCATTCCTTTTTAAATTTAGATGGATAACGTTTATTTGATTTGGATGATAATCTTTTGGCAAGTACTGGACTTGGAGTTGTTGATGATGAAATAGAGATAGCATTTCGTTCAGGTGTTGATCGAAATTGTTTTACCGAATCATTATCTAATGATGATGTTAATGATGACAATTCATCGGATATTTCGATAATTTCACATGGAGATGAAGAAGTCATTGAGCAAAAAACGAATATATGTATTACATGAGCTTTAGCGATTATTTATATAAAATTTTTGGATTTTATTGAGAAATCATACGGGAGGAGAAAACGAAAAACAATTTATTTTGTTATTGGCTATAATATCCAACATTTTACTAACAACAGGTGTCGCTAATTATTGATCAGAAGAAAAAGTTAAAATCAGTAGAAAATTACGAAAATCAGCTCCTGAAATCAGGAGATTTTTGGTCAGGAGAAAATCAACAAAACCAGGAGACTCCTGATCAATTCAGGAGATTTGGCAACCCTGATCCCATCGCTTCCAGACGATTGAATTTATTTACAAAGAATAGATTTGTTTGCCTATCAAATAATTTACTGAGTATGAATAAATTTTATTGCGTAAAAATAAATTTTGTATTTCTCATTTAACTTAGCGATTAATTTAGATTTGCAACATACTATTAAGTAAATATTATACATACACCTTAATATCCACATTAAACGGTCATCATCGACGTACATTACTGTCCTTCATCTAATAAAAAAGAACTTCTTTTTTCAATATATATGTTAAAAGAACAAAAGAACTTGCTTCGAATGTCATTGTAGAATTAAAAATATTAAAAATCACTACATTATAAACATTTTCAAAGATGCCAGTCAAACGACATTTATCACGATCAAATTCTTCTTCTCGTACAAAGAAGGACAAATCATTATCGAAGCCATATACTTGTAATGTATGTGGTGATCGAGCTCGTGGTACTAACTACGGTGTTATCTCATGTCCATCTTGTAAAGCATTTTTTCGGCGTCGTGGTTTTCATTCTGAAGTTTGTATTTTACACAACAAATATAATTTATCAATTGAATATTTTTTCTTTTAAATAGATTGCTGATCGATGCGTATCTGATAGTCAATGTGAAATAAATATCTCAACGAGAACACAATGTATTCCATGTCGTCTTACTAAATGTTTTTCAATTGGTATGGATCCATATCTTATTCGTAAAGAAGAATGTAGGAAAAAGAATCCATCTACAACGAAATCTAACAAAACTCAAATATCAAAATGTCAGGTAATCATAATATTTCTTTTCTCATTCTTCTTTGAATATTAGAAACTTTTAGATTTGTATGAAAAGATAGAACTTAAGAAAAGAGATATATAATGACGTAAGAAGTTAGATTGTCACTTTTTAGAGTTTAACTTCGAAAAAATATTTGAAGAAAATAATTGTTCTAATATTAAAGTATAACATGATTTATAGAAAGATTAGTTCAGTAATGATATGCAACCAAATGGATATCTAAACAAAAAATGAGGAAAGGTGATTTATTAGCCTAAAAATATATATGCTTTAATCTACTAAAGAAAAAAAGAATATTAGTCGTTTCTATAATATTTCTAGGTTGTATCACAATTGCCAACATTAAATCTTCTATATAATGATAAATCTTTACTTACTACTTCACAATGGACTTTATTCGCGAATGTTTTACATGCTTATGATAGATTTAGTCCAATACCAATGTTTAATAATTTTCTCAATAAAATATCATTATCATCTAATGAAATTCGATTTGATGTTGGTGACATTTTAAAAACGGCTAGTTCTGCTTTTACTTCATTACAATCATTCATTAGTTCAACACCTGATTTTCAAGTACTCAGCTTAAATGAACAATACTCTCTTATCAAACGCAATTTGAATGGAGCAGGTCCTTTTGCTGCTAGTATCGCTTTTCGCGATACCAATTTCATGCGTAATCCCAAATGCCATAGTGGTTTTCTAATGTTTTATGGATCAGAAATGATAATGCAAATTGAACATATTATAAATCAATTAGATATTGATTCGACACTACTTATATTTATCACTCTCATCATTAGTTTCTCTTCGAATTGCTTCGTTGTGGACATTGATAAAGATTTGTATGATGATAGTTTCTTATTCGGTACATTTCGTCTATATGGAAGTCAAAATGTATATGTCGAAGTGTTATGGAAATATATGCTTTATCGATATGGGTATTATGAAACAATACGTCGTTTTTCTGGTATTATTAAATGTATACTTGATAAAATTAAACAAACATCTAATCTTTATTTATCCAATAAGCCTCACAATAATCTTATTGATGGTGTTGTTGAACAGAGAAAGCAATCACTTGTAATTAGTCAAAATGAATCAGTACCATTATGGGGAAAGACATTACAAACGAATTGATTAATTTTTTTTTTATTGTGATACTTCAGTTTAATAAATTAAATCTATAAAACATAAAGTTTAAGAACAATATTATTTCTTTTCTTATTCATTTTAGATGAGAACATGGGAATGTGTTAATGTAATTAAAGTTGGATATATTAATTTAATTTTTGTTCATAGGAAAGAAAGATAATTTACTCTAACGATTTATATGTATATAACAGAATTGAAACATACATGAAATGTTCGAAAAATACGTTATTGCATAGTGAAAGATTTTTTTGGGCATCATGAGATATCGATTCTTAAGGATAATCTCTCTCCTTTCTGTTTTGACCATTTCCAGATCTCGAAAATGATAAGGCCAATTGGGATAAAATTTGTACTATAGTTAGAGTACATCCAATAACCAGACAAATGTTCAAAGAAGGAATGTTTACAGCAGATTTTTGTAGAGTTTTATCTTCCTACCGTACGATTCCATCGAGCTTTGTCTGATTAGACTGAAAATTCTTTGCAGTTATATATGATTTTATCTCAGAGATAGTTTTGAGATTTTTCAAATATCTCACTTCTTTTCTTATAAAAGAAATATTCAAAGTTTTCTTTTTTCTAAAACGCGTGTTCTAGCCCATGTGAACCCTACAAATGTGTAAGAAGAAGACAAAAATGAAAACGACCGACTTTACCACTGAACCATAGCTTCAAATATCTTTAGTAAAACTTTCAAGTCGATCGGATAAAGTTGAAAAGTGCTTGTCCATGTTACAATTCGATGATATGAATAAAAAACTCAAAATAATTTTAAAAAGTCGAAAGTTTGGTTTTTATCGATTCTGTGGACGATCTTTAATGAAAATCTTTTACTTGGAGGGACCCAAAACTAGTGGCAGTAGTATTTTATTTTTTTATAGAACTCTTGAAGAAAACTTCTTTTTTCATCGGTTGATAGAGAAAATAACGCTCTGTTTTTTTGTACTATTTGATCACTCTTCAAATAATAATATTTCGATGGAAACAATCTTTGTTGAAAAGTTAACTATTGGTTGGTGTGGATTAAATGGCTACAATTTGCATTGTAAGTTTCAATCATTTAACATGTTCTATCAGAAAATCAAATAAATCACAATATATAGTGTGAAAAACTCTGCAACTTCTACGTAAGATCGCTTGTTTTCTAGTTGCACATTTTATTGTCAAAATGAACAAAATTTTGAGCAAAAACCTTTCAGTCGTACTAAAATAATATTTATTTTGTACAAAATGAACTCATTTGTTGCGATTTAATTCTTTTATCATTTAATATCTTTTATTTTAAAAAAACAAATTATATCACAAGATTCAGAATGAAAAGCTGTACAATACACAAAGCAAAGCTTACTTTATTTGTTCATTTATTGATTTTGAAAAGATTGAAAACTACAATGCAAATTATAGCCATTTAATTCACCTCAATCGATAGTGAACTATGGAAAAAAAATAGTTTTCATCAAAATTTTATTATGATATTATTAGTTGAAGACTGATCAAATAACATAGAGAAATAGAGCGTCATTTTCTTTGTCGTACCATAAGAAGAATTTTTTTAATGCTTTTTATAGGGAAATAAGATAATTTCGTCACTACTTTTGGGCATCCCTAAGTGTTACTTCTTATCAGAGAGTCGCATTTTAACAATTTTTCATTTACTAGCTTTTTGTATAAATCGAATAAAAAATCAACAGCATATCGGATTGAGCTTCTTCAAGCGAAGAACAAAAGACTACCATCCAGCCTAGCTTTAGAACACATAAACAAAAAAGTAAGATCGTTTTTCACTTTTTTTAAAAGAGAGGAGATATCCTTAAGAGGATTCATCATAATAAGTACACTCTATTTCATCTTGAAGTAAAAATATGCTAATAAGAAAAAATGAAAGAAATGATTGAATATATTGTTAATTTGCTTTCTACATATTATTCTGCAATTAAGTTGATGCTTTCACACACAAAATTGAGAAAAATGTCGAAAGTATTCATATAAACATCAAATGTAAAATACTGTATACTTCTATAACATTCCTATAAATGATAGATAAAATTATCTACATCGATTTTCTAGTTTATCGATGGATTTTAAACAGAAGCTGGAACAACAGTGTTTAAATTGTATAAGTGACAAGTAACGTTCATCAAAGGTGATTCGGTTAACCTTCGACTGAATTCATTCTACCTATTTCGAGAATCATTGATGGATAAATGATCGACAAATGTGACACTATAGCCAGCTCAGTTTGAACGAATCTCACATATTTTATGATTTGTAAATCCAAATCTATCAATCTTAAATTCGAAAAATATTAATTACACACGATTTTCTCATCTTAGAAAACATTTTTTGACCTTTATGATGTATTGATAGAGTACTGACATGAGTCGACTGAACCATAGTTCAACTGGAGTTCATAACGAAAGACTGAAGCAAAACGTAAAATTCCCATTGATTTTAGCTAAGTTACTTTAGTCTGAGCTTGTACCCTGAGCAAACACACACAAAGTTATGTTTTTCATATAACTCCTTCTCTCACTCAACAAAACAGAAATAAAACATTTCGTTACAACTTTTCATTAGGATTTCCGGTAGCATTTGTTCGTCACGATCTTCTGATATAAGAAAAAATGCATGATGTTCGTAATTAAGTGAACAGGAATTCGGAATAACAACAAGCAAATAACATCATATTAGGATTCAGAAGTTCTTTAGTGCAATAGATCCTTTTTACGTTAAATGTCTAATAAAGAATTATCTTGCCTTAAGAATCGAATCACTCGCTATTTTCTCAAGGTACCTCAACTCTCACCCAAGTAAACGTATAAAAGTTAACAATGAGTGCAATGAGTGGTCGAATCTTGAAAATATTTTTTTCCCATTCTGTCCAAATTTTCAGCTCCTCGAACACCATCGAATTACGAACCCTCGGAAACATTGTCTCATTGCATACCCATTTTCAATTCCTTGACTACATTTCAACCGCTCGAAACTCATCGAAATTCTGACTACTCGAAGTAAGGAAATCTATCGAAAACAGACTTTCGATTACTCGAATATTTTTTCGACCGCTCAAAGCCTATCGAAATTACGACTACTTGAAGAGAGGAAATCCTTCGGCATGGTATTTTTAATTGCCCGATATGATATCGATTACTTGAAGCTTATCGGAATATGGAGCGCTCGATGAGAAGAAACTTCTCAATAAAATAGTTTCGATCATTCATTTTAATTTTGTTTACTGAAAACTTCGAAATTCAATTTATGAGTAGTCTTTCAGTTTTAGTCCAATGTCATCAGAGATTTTTTGTTTGATAGATGACATCACATAGTTTTATAATTTTGACAAGATTATTCATCAACTATAGCTGAGTCTATGAGAGAATATTTTCACATTTCTGAAGAAAATATACTCATAATAAATTTTATTTTTTGAAGATCTCAAACATTTTGTGCTCTTGGTATCACTGTAATTTTCAATGACTCGTTAGCAAAGACCTAGTCGATGGGATTATTTTGAACTGAACAATCAGTTTGGTTCACAATTCTCAAAATTATTGAAATAATTGAAGATTCTAAACTTAAAGGGAGTAGAGAAATGGACTTTATCCTTATTCTAGATTACTCCAATATTTCTATTATTATTGTCTTATATATTCATATTAATTACAATATATTGTAGTTTATTTTTAAGCATAAATATGAGACTCCTATTCATTCCATCGAAACCTATAATAGATAGAACTGTTTTTCTCAATCATCGGTTATTACAATATTTATAGAAGACTTTTTTCGAAAAAAATTAATATTTAAATAGAAAAAAGAAATAAATTAACAAAAAAATAAATGAACTTTATAAAAGGAAATTTTAAAAATGTCGGAGTTATATGTATTTAATGAAGACATAGATTTATCTTAGGTCAAAATATCATGTTTAGTTCATCTGATCTACACAAGCCTTGCAATCGTAAGTACATATGTTCGAATCTTCTGTTCTGCAAAAATATTTGATAAGTATCGAGAGTTCGAAAGACATTCAATAGGTATCGATGGCTCGGAAAAAATTAGATACAGAAAGAAAAACTTTTTGAAAACTGGTGAAAATTTCGAGTGCTCAGAGCAGCGACCATTTGAAGCTCCGCGAACTTGACCCATTGAAACCACCGAAATTTATCAAAGGTGGGTGCGTCAAGGTCATCGAATTTGCAGATCGACCTTTCGGAGTGCCACTTTTCGATAGGACGATGAGTTTGTGACGAATGAACAATTTTCAATTTTATCAACCGATCGGAAGCCTCAAATCGATATACCGAAATACTCATCGAGTGACAGCTTGGGCACTTATTATTCTACGATAAAGCTTTTAAATCAATGTCTAGTCGTTCGTCAGCCTCCCTTCGGTCGGCCACTTACGACTAGCCACTTGCATATTTATCGCCACTATATCGACCGATATTAGTTCAATTTTGAAGTTAATGAATGCATCTCATTTTAAATTCTTCTCAAAAAGCTACTGGATATTTTCTAGGAAAGAATTTCGTCTGTTTTAGAATATAATTTTACGGTATGTGTGTATGTAGACTTAACAACAGAATTTCAAACAGTCGCGTCGTTTTTTACATATTTTCGTATAAATTTTACTCAAAGACTCGACATGTAGTAATCAACAAAGAAAACTGTTTATATTAGAGTCAATACTCAACATAGATTTACGATCTTTGAATATCCGTGAGTCAAGCGTAAAACAACAAGCAATTCACCAAAGAAAGCTAAGAAATAAATCGGAAACATTTTTTTTCTCACTTCGCATTCGTATTTTCTGTGCTCGATAGCGATCAATCAAGTTTTATTAGAAACGATGATTCACTAACTTATCATTATTTAATACTTACCAATATTGATAAACGAACTCCAGATTTCGATTCTTCATAGTCAATTGTCTTTGGTGAAGTCTTACTGGAGACAGTTTATATTATATACTACTAATTATTTGGCAAATTAACTCACTTTTCATTTATTCATCTTCGACCTTCTTAGATAAAACTTCCTATGAAAATAAGTAAAACTAATTACTACTTGTTTAATAACTTATTATTAACCATAAATTTAATTCTAGACGTAAATTCTTTCCCTTCGTTACCCATCATACAGTTTTCGACTAGAATATTACAAGCTTTTGATATTAATCTAGTTGACAACATTTTCAGATTGACTTGAATATAGAAAGATAAAGACACACTTTAGAAGGAAGCATAATTATAAAACTACAAACTTATTTTATGTTATATAATCTCTCCTCCACTTCACGAGACAAATCGCTATGTCGTAAGAAAAGGTTTTTTTAGTAAAAAAATTACTCAAAAAATTTCAAAAAACTAATGGCACCATTCAATTTCCCAAACTCGAACGCCTTTGCTGAAATGTTAAGATTCCATTTTTTCAAGGTTAAAATTTCTTGTTGTTTTCTCTAGGAACATGTTTTTACGATCTTTGGCCTGGCACAAACACACATACGCATTTCACCTGTTTCCGTAACACGTTTCCTTCAGTCAATGGAATTATTGACTATCATAATGCATTTATATCACATAGTATTATTAATTCTTTTTATTAAAGCATTAGATAAAATAATCTGCATAGTACGATCATAACATATAAAAACAAAAATTTTTTTAATTTTAAATATGACCAGCAGACAACAAAAACATGTAAAAAAAACATTAAATGAAAAGTTGAGTATTTCATGTGGATAGAAATATCAATCCTATGATAGATTTAAAATATAATGTTAAAATTTAAATACGTATTGTTTTGAATAAAAGAACATGTCAAATTAGTAATATATGTGCACAATTTATAATTACTGATTTGTTTATTGAAAAATGACTTTCATCTCTTAAGAGAATTCGGTACTTTTTGTTATCTTCCCGCCATAATTGAGGATGGCGATCTCATCCTCAATTATGACAGTGTGTTAACAATCAAGTACCCAAATATCTGACATAAATTGAAATTTATTTTTTATATTTAAAAATTGTCAATTGAAATGTATTCGGATGCGTTTCGAGTAACAAAACATTTACATGGTATTATAATATGTTAAATAAAAGCGCATAGTGGCAAAAGAAGATCAAGAAACGATGGTAATTACATATTTGCCGTTAGAGAACGCAAAAGCAAGATAGACACAAACGGCTGAAAAGTGAAAACAATACATTAAATATGACAGTAACGTGAAGAAAGGAAGAAAAAAGGAAAGAGAGAAGCACGTGAAGGCAACGAAATAAAACATAAAGACGACAGTAACAATGATAGTTTTATTGGCTATTACACAACACTGTTATTTATATTTACATCATTTTAATCCGGTAAATCCGTTTAATAAATATTTTAAAAATGATAGATAAGAAATTAATAATAGTTATTAAGTTTCAAAAAAAATTGCGTATATTGAAATAATCTGATATTTATTCAGAAGTTTCGATTATTTTCCTTTTAAAAACTTCGAAGGAAAATATTGTAGATATTCTGAAAGATCAACAAATGATATTAAATAGAAAATGCGTAAGTGTATTTTAAAAAAAGTAATTACACACATTAATAAAGCAATATTTATGTTTAATTCTCGTTCCTTTAAGAAAATTACTTAGGTAAAGATCGCTAAAGTGAACAACTTGCAGTCATCTTTTTTCTCGTTAGTTTTTTTGTAATTTCTTATAGTGTAACATTTTTTATGATGACAGAATGGCACAAAGCAATCAGATGAATCTTTTTCCTGTATATCAGCTATAGTATTGCGTTGACATACTTCGTCAAATAGTTTATATAAATTTATTCGTGAGTGTATTCGTTCAATTCATTGAAAATATAGTTAAATCTATTTGATATCTGAATTATTTATTAATAATATTATGTATAATTATAAATACTTTCAAAAGTACCTGTCATTCTTCATGAGTAAATATAAAATACATAATACTCAAATTTACTTCTTTCTTTACTTCCTTTTTATCTTAATTAACTCTTTGGATACAAAAGTTTTTTACTAGAAAAGTGGCTTTCTTATTTTTATTTTTTTATTTCATTACGTCCAAGTGAGTGTATTGAATCTCATAATAATCAAAAAAAATTAATTTTCTATTCTTTTATATAGAATACCAATTCACCAGTCACGCATTCATTGTTGAATATAAGTTGTACTTCTTCTGTACTATAATAAGTATCTCTTCTTCGTGTTCCTTTCGCATGTAAATTCATTTTATTGTCAAAGCGAAGAACACTGCAAGTTTAGCAATGACAATACAAGCATTTATATGTAAGAGCACAATAGAGAGTAAAAATCTTTTCAAAAGATATATGTCAGAGAAAAATCAGTGCCTACAATTTTGTTTAATACAAAAAGTCGATCGCAAATTTGCCGCAAAAAGCTTGTCGATTCGACAAAATTGAAGTTTCCCGAGAAAAATACAGAAATTATCATATCACTGAATAATAACAGACACAACAAAAAAAACAGATGCACAGTATCTATATGAAAACACTTTTTCTCTACTGATAGATAGATAGATTAGTGTATATCCCACCGCTTCCAGATGATTGAATTTATTTATGAAGAATAAATTTGTTTAGCTAATAAATAATTTACTCAGTATGAGTAAATTTTATTCAGTAAAGATGAATTTAGTATTTTTCATTTAACTTACCGAATAATTTAGATTCGCAATATACCATTAATTAAACACTATACATTTAGCTCAATGTTTATATTAAACGGTCTTCATTGACGCATATTACTCTCTTTCATCTAATAAAACAAAACCTTATTCCCTCAACATGTATGTTAAAAGAACAAAAAAACTTGTATTGAATATAATTGTAGAATTAAAAATATTAAGAATAACTACGTTACAAACATTTTCGAAGATGCCATTTAAGCGACGTTTATCAGCATCAAATTGGTCTTCTTCTTTTACAAAAGAGAACAAATCATTGTCGAAGCCATATATTTGTAAAGTATGTGGTGATCGAGCTCGCGGTACTAACTATGGTGTAATATCATGTCCATCTTGTAAAGCATTTTTTCGGCGTAATGGTTTTCATCCTGAAGTTTGTATTTTACATAATACATATAATTTTTGAATCGAATACCTTCTTTGTTTTTTCTTTAAAATAGATTGCTAATCGATGTCTATATGATAGTCAATGTGAAATAAATATCTCAACAAGAACACTATGTATTCCATGTCGTCTTGCTAAATGTTTTT
>JAJEKB010017191.1:0-13449 GCA_022393335.1 Macrotrachela quadricornifera | reverse complement strand
TAATATACAAATGATACAAATAATTCAATTCAAATTTGTAAGACAAAGAACAAAATGAGGACCAATCAAAAGGAAGGCAGAGATATAAATATTTCAAGAACGTTGAAGCACGACATCTATTATTTTTATCCTAAAAAAGCCATTGAAACAAAGATGCGGAATTTAAATATCTGTAACTTTGAGGATTGTATAGTTTAAAAATTAACTTTAATCTGAAGTGTTCTATTACAGAATGATTTACCCAGACGAGCAAAAGACGGGTAAAAAGACTAGAAATGTCATCCCGTCCAAAATGTATTTGGAATGGAAAAAGTAATGACGCCTACCATAGTACATCGGACGAGTTATGATGTTGTATTTTGTGCTGGACGAGTCTGAACTAGTCTAAATATAAATATATAATTCAGAAGATTAGATTCGAACATGCACACAGTATATCGCTTAGCCTATTGAGGCACACCGTTAAGGGGTCAACTTGAATATATTTATAGTCATTCTAACCCATTCAACCCGATGAGACCCACCGGTGGGTCTCACTTTGTGTTTTCAAAATATCTAACAGAAAAGGACTTTCTCTCCTTGTTCTTAGACCGTGCCCTACACAATATGAGCTTTCTGCTTTGTCGTAGCTATTTCTGCGTCATTTATTTTATAGAGAAATGTTTCTCGTTGAAACAATCAAGACAAAAAAACTTGTCACAATCAGAGCAAAAGGTTTTTATTTTTTTCGCTGTCGCCAGGCTTGATTCTCTTGATTGTTGTTGTCTAATTTTCTCGTAGCATCCAGCACAGCGTCGTCGAACATCGCGAGCAAATCCTTCTTTTTCTTCGAGTTTATGGTCAGCAAGCTTTCGTTTTGCTTGAGTAGCTGGTTTCTGTTTCACGCCTGGCTTCAGGTTCTCGAACGACACGCCAAGTAGTAAAGATCGAACAAGGCTTTCACGAAAATGCAGAATAGGTACTTTGCTTGCAACGTAGTTTTCTTTGTATATCAAATAGCTATTGACCAACACCGTCCCGAAAAGCAATTCAAATGCTACCTTCCGGTACCATTTTATTGACCGCCTGAGACAGGTGTAATATGAGGATAGCTGATCAGATAAATCACTACCTAATTTTCCTTTGTTGTAATCGAGCACAACTTGTGGCTTCATGATACGTTCATTTTTGCTGGTAGTACTTTCAGTATTCACCACAGTTGCTGAATGCGACCGTCTTGTAGATATCATCAAGAAATCTTTTTTGTCCTTCCACTTGATCAGCTTTACGCCGTCTTTATTCTCCAAACCGTAAATTTCCCCACGTCTGAGATTTCTTTGAACAACTTCGCTGCCTGATCCCACACGATTACTTCTGAATGTTCCAATAAGGTATGTATCATCTTCTAGCAAACGTTTGGCAAGAGGAATACTAGTGAAGAAGTTGTCAGCTACCACAGTTCGATAGCATCCTTCAAGACCATCCAATAGATTCATCACGACTGTTTGGGCATGTCCAAGACCTGCCATAGGATCTTGTTGACCAGTATAAATCAAAAAACTCCAGGTGTATCCATTGATAGCCGCTAACTTGTACATTTTTACTCCGTACTTATGGGCTTTTCCAGGAATATATTGTTTGAATAAAAGCCTACCTTGCCACGGTATCATAGTTTCGTCAACAGTCACAATCGAACCAGGTACATATACCGACAAACACCTTGCTCTCAATAAATTCAAGAGTGGTTTCAACTTGGAAAGCCTATCTTGATTCACATTTGCATTATCATTGTTCGAAAAATGCCAAAATTTGAGTAGTAATTCGAATCTCTCCCTCGGCATAGCATTCCGAATGATGTCTGAACCGTACAGTTGACTACTGCTCCAGTAGTATTTCAGTTTTGGCATTTGTACCAACCCCATTTCGATAATGATTCCAAAGAACTTCAGCATCTCTTCATTAGTGGTTGGTTTCCATTGATGAAGTATTGACCGTTTACTAATCTCATGATTTTGCAAGTATTGCTGTGCGTATCGATTTGTTTCACGAACTATGAGATCAATAATTTCGTCCGTTACGAAATGTCGATAGCAATCAATTGGATTGATTGTATTATCGCCTGAAACAGAAGTTACTTCGTCGATTAATCCATAATCCTCCATGAATTCTGCATCGGATTCGGGTTCTATTTCATTCCAAGTATGTGAATCCATGTCATCACCAGTATCTTCTTCATTAGAATCGTCCGATTCAAGGCACATTGCATCAAAATCGTCATCCAGAGAATCCACTTCATCGAGTGAGCTAGCGCTATCTTCTGTGTCCATTTCTTCGAACGACATGTGAATTATTCCAAAACTCCGGTCGTATTTATATACAAAACCATACAAAGACAAGAATAAGAGAGAAAAAGCTGGAAACTTCCTCCTTTTTCTAGTACATATTTTGCGTAATATGGGAAAGAACGAAAAAGTAATCCGCGCGATTATTCAGCTCGGCAGAATAAAATGACTCATTGTGTAGTGATATAAAGAAAAGAACGATAAATAATCGATAGAAGACAAAGAAAAGGTCATTAAGTATATTTATTAAAAGGTAAATGTCCACGAAAAAACCTTCTGAAAAAAATTTTCGAGAAAACTGAATCGGGTTGAATGGGTTAATATAAAATCTATCTATTGAATAAGATTAATTTTTAAGATGGACATTTTCAAAGATCTATATTAAACTGAGAAATAATTCTTCTTCCTCTTCATAAATTCTAGTTGTCGGGGATTTACATCGTGTGTGCAACCGTTACTAAGCTAAAGAATAAAACATTAATGATGATCCATGAAGTTATTCGATTATGCTTTGACCTAGTAAATCCAGTTTGTTTTTCGAATGAATTAATGGACTATTCAACGAAAACATTTCAGAAGATATTTGAGAAAGAAATGATTGATCAATCATAAGAGAAGATAATATTTACAGACAACTTATTGTAATTCATTCGCAACTTCGAATATTAGCATCATCATGGTTAAAATAATTGTTCCTATAATAATAATTTGCTAACGAATGATAGACATATGAGACTTGACCTTGTATACAAGAATATTCTTCAAAGAGATAACAATACTTTTGCTATATTATCATAAGAACCGATTCAGCCATAATCGGAACAATAATAATTCTATTCATTACAATTTATGTAGCAATCCTGTAACTTAATTTCTCGTTTTTCGTATCGATGATTGGAATATATGGTAAA
This sequence comes from Macrotrachela quadricornifera, assembly GCA_022393335.1. Taxonomy (NCBI): domain Eukaryota; kingdom Metazoa; phylum Rotifera; class Eurotatoria; order Philodinida; family Philodinidae; genus Macrotrachela; species Macrotrachela quadricornifera. The sequence continues at coordinate 10,217 of JAJEKB010017191.1, read as the reverse complement.
ATATGGAAAAGTTTTAAATAATAGTTTTATTCTAGAAATAGGGATGTAATAATTCCTAGAATTTGGTGTACTCCTACTTAAATAGAGCTCAATAGCAAAAGGTCAAGCTGATTTATTTGCAACAATGAATCTTTCGAGAGATTTTTTTGTCTAGTTTTTGCGACAATATCTTCTCTTGAATTATTGAGATCATTCCCCATTTTAATCCTATTCTTTGCTCTAATTGCAATAATATAATCAGTAAATGGCACAACACGATATTGTGAGAATTAGTTTCACTTAATAGTTAAATTGAAGAGAGAGAGTAAATCACTTTCACAAGAGACAAAAAAATTATGAAAGTTTTATTTTTTTAAGTTGTTCTAAATTTTGTTTAAAGATAGATATATTTGGTTGATTTGATGTTAACGAATTGCTAGCTGATTGAACAGCAAGTTCAGCATATTCCAAGGCCTTATCGTATTGTTTGAGGTCGTTTAATATTGTTGACATATTGTAATAAGCCGTAGCTAAAGTATGATGATTAGAATCAGAAGTTGTTTGTTGAATATTTAATGCTTTTTCATAGAATGTGAGGGCTCTGGTATACTCTCCCATTTCTTGATATACTTCACCGATGGTACTACATATCGAACCTATTGATGGATGATTAGCAGGAAATAAGACTTTTCGTATTTCTAATGCTGTACAAAGATTTTGAAGACCATTTGTACGTTGTTCCATCGATATTTGTGCAAGACCAATATTTTTATAGGCAGTAGCTAACCAAGGATGCTTTGATGGAAGTGATTTTTCATAAATTCTAAGTGTTTTTTCATAGTATGAAAGTGCCTTTGAAAAATCTTCTTTTTGATAATATATGAGACCGATATTATTATAGGTAGTAGCTAAATCTGGATGATTTTGATCAAGACATTTTTCTTGTATGGTAAGAGCTTTTTGATGATATGATATTGCATTAGTATTGTCATTCGAGTTTGTATAGAGAAGACCAATATTATTATAGGTAGCCGCAAGATCGAGATTAGTTGAAGGACTTAATTTTTCTTGAATTTGAAGTGCCTTTTTGTAGGATGATTCGGCTTCGGAATGATTACCTTGTTTATATTTAATATATCCAACTTGATTATATATACAAGCATGTGTTTTTTCATCATTTTTAGGCGTTAGATCAAGTAATAATTCATAGATCACTTCGGCTTTTTCTAGTTCACCAATTTTAATCATTAATCGACCTAATCGATCAGTTGCACTTCCTTCACCTATTTCAAGTCGCATATGTTTAATCAATCGCGTAATTTGTAGATCATTATCACTTATCAATTTCAATTTAACTTCGTACATATGATCATTGTTCTCCGTAACTTGTACAATTCGAAAAATAGTATGCATTGAAAAAAGAATTTCTTCTTCTTTTGTTGAATAATAACTCAAATTATTCAACGAAGCAAATAGTGTTGATGTTAATAGTGGATCAATTTCCATTTCAAATAAAATTGAAGATTTATTTGGTTGTCCTACACATTTGTATGCAAACTTCTTTGCAACATTTAAATCGGCACTTGTAGAAAGAAAACTATTGAATGCAAGTAAACCACCAATATTGTTATGTATTTTATTAATTTCATCATTAAACATTCCTTGACCTCGATAGACGATAAATGGTGCTTTTCGATTAGTTCTCTTTGAATGTTCTTGTTTAATTTGTTCATAAATATCTTTCATAAGAAAACCCATCATAGCAATTATATCAATATCAACCATTCTTAAACTACGATTAAGCATTTGATAAGCGAAACATTCTCGAGTATACCACCAGATTGGTGAATGTTTACGATAATCTCGTTCAAATTCATCAATAATTTCTAAATCACGTTGGCTATCGTTGAAAGTCTTTCGACAAAAATCAACGAATATGTCTATTGCTTGTTCATCATAATTCATTTCTAATAGAATTTCTTTCATTAATTGTGAATACATAAATGATTGATCGATTTGATTTAAATCTGCATTTGAAGAGTCAATTGGTGATAAAATACTTGTTGGAATTAAATCATGTTCACATTGAGCAGTATCTTTTACAAGTGATTCACAGATACGTTCGATTTGATTGGAAACAAGTTTGACTTTTTTCCATTGTTTTGTCCATTCTTGGTGATTTGATGGCGTTCCACAAAATATATAAATAGAATCGAGTCGCACATATTTATGAATAAGTGGTACGAATGTTTTTCCAAGTTTTCCACTTACAATAAGAAATATTTGTTCATCTCGGATTCTTTCAATTGAATTTTGACATGCATTTGAATTAGTCGAGGTTGTAATCGAATTTACAATTTGTCTCAGTTGAGAAATTGTATATTGGCAATCTTTTTTTGATTCATCTATATATTCATCTAACCAAATGAGAATAAAATTTTGAACGATTCGATGTTCGAAATATTTCAAACTATTTTTTTTGTTCAAATATTTTCTTTTTACTGTTGGTGTTGTTGAATTTGTACTTCCAGAAAAGTTGCCCATTTGATTGATTTTAACGCCAAGATATCTCTATAAAAATTAAAGATTGTCATAGAAATCATCAATAATGAAATTTGCTTCGATTCTACCGTTACTGTTAGACAAATAAAGAGTCACACTTTGAAGGAACAGAGATGAAGGCAAGTGAGAGAATTGCCAAAGATTGCGAAAATTTAAACTGATATGACGCCAGTTTGTATATTTGTCTTTACTTCACTGTCGAGAGAAAAGCAAATACAATTACATTTTCATCCATCCTCACATCGTAAATATTGTTTTATGTTTGCCACTATCGCACACATTTTTTGAAGGTGCGAGGGGTGAGGGTGAGAGTAATAGTGAGTTTTAAACAATTAACTAGCACAATCTAGATTTCGATCCCAATTTAAAGAGATCGTTCATAAAGTGGAATGAAAATGTGCATAAGAAATTCAAAATCTTAGAAACTCAAAACAATCACCAGAATTTTAGTTTCAATAAGCAGCAGATAGTCAGTCTAAAACTACGACAAGTAATATATTACCAGAAAAGTTAGTAGGTTTGCCTGTTAAGTGGCAGGCGCTAGTAGAATAGTTTTTGAAGAAAATCTGCACTCACTAATACAGTCTACAGTAGAAAATAGCACATATATCAGTTTAAGAAGTGAATTAAAGTTATTTTATACTATACAGCGTATTACAGTCGGATTGTTAAATATTTAATGTAGATGATGGGTTTCAGAAAACATGGAATGTAATATGTTGAAATTTTTCTCACTTAATCTAATATAATATTATAGATTTGTTCACAGAGAAAGAATGGACTTGCTAATGCAGCTGATTATGTATACATTCAAATTTGTCGTGATTTGTCAATATTCAATTTTTTTGAATTGTTTTATTATGAGGATTACTATTAGAAATGCATCGATAAAACTTAAGAAAGATGTAACAAAATTTTACGCATGAGTAAGAGAATTCATAGGGATTAGTACAGCTGGTCATTTTGTGAATTAAGTTATGACTTATTATTACTGATTCGATAAAATATGAATGCAAAAGCTTAATGTGCAAGCCTAAAAGAGTAACACTTAGGTAAGCTGATATTGTAGGAGAGTAAATGAAAGAACTTGCACAAAGATAGTTCTTTTCTTTCCAACAGCTTTTCTACTATTATAAGCAACTACAGAAGTCATTTTGTGACGGCTAAACTCTGGATAGACATAGACATGCACCAGTTCCAGTCCTGACTAGGTACCTAGTTAAAACTGCATGGGTACTTTTTAATAATATATTATTATATATTAGTTATATTCTTTTGTAATGGTATACCAAATACAGTCGTTGAATAAGAATCTCAATTTTCATACTCATTGACAAAGATACGCTCGGATATTTATAGTCAGTTTTGTCTATCTTTCTTCTTTTTTTACGAAACTAAGTTATTTATTTCTTAAACATCAAAAATTTTTTTTGAAATAATGAATCGTATTTGATGAACAAACCTCCTCTAACATGTTATTGAATCTGTTTCGCGAAACGACAGATCTTAAAAGTCATTTTTTAGCGACTAGAAATAACAAATAATATGGCATCCTGACTAAATAAAAATGTATTATCAAGGTCTATTGTCCATTTGAGAGTTAAATGGTCGTAGTTGTTTATGTGAATGACTTTTTATAGGAGCAAGATGGAGATGGAAGGTTGTCACTGTTGGAAAGAGAAGATGGAAACGTATAGAATCATGAATACAAAGTTTTTTCAAACTACTTTTCTAAAGGTTTTAATCGAATGTTTTTAACGAATTCTTTTATTTCTCCTCCACATCAAGAAAGAGATTTTTCTATCAAAACCTCCCAAAAACTTAAATTTTTCGATTATTTTGTTGGAAAAATGAGATGATAAATTATGTCTCTGATAGTTTCAATATTTTATTAGTATTAATTAGCAATAGAATTATGACATGGCTTTGTAGCTCTGAGTTTGGCGGTTCTTGGGCACTCTAGAAAATCAATAAATTAATATCGTGATCATGGCAGACATGCTGTTTTTCTTGAAGTTTCAAGTGGAAACCTTCAGAAAAGTTATTCTAAAAATGTCCATAGCCATATAGTTTGGAAATGGACAATAGTTGCAAGTAAAGTTGAATTTCGATGCATCATTCCAATTTAACATGCTTTCGTTTTGAATAAAGAGACAAATAGCAAGAACTGGTATTATGAATTTTTCTATAACTTTTAGATAGTCGACCAAATGTTTGATTATTGTTAAAATGAGAACGAATTCTTTCTGAGTGGAGCAATAGTCATTTAAGAAGTAACGTACTCTGTAAAATAGATGATATAGACCTATCATTTTTAATAACTATCAGTAGTGACAAGAAATAGTTAACAAATAATCATATAAACGAATTTTTGCTATCGGATGCCTTATAAAAGTCTAACTGACATATAATGAGTTATACATTATTCTGACAGATAACAATGAATGAGTATATAGTAATACAAAAGTCATTAAATAAATATCATTTGTAGCATGAATACTTCAGCAGTCTCACATCTCAATAATTACAATCTATTGGAGACAAAGAAAGTATTTGTCATTCACTAACCTATAGTTCAGCTTAAGTCAATGCCCAGTTAACTGGACTGGTGCACGTATAGTAAAATACTGGGAGGCTCATTCTTTGTGACACACCCGGTATATAAAGTCGTGTTTCTCATGAAATGTACCGCACCTTGCAATTATCACTACCAGTGAAAATCGCTGCAAACTGCGGTTACTAAAATGACACCACGATGTGCTTCAAAAAGTCGCTGTAAGCCGTGGTTTTACTGAAAAGTATTTTTCGTGGTTAGCCGGGTCAAAAATGTTTGTATTTGTTAGTAACCGCCTTTTTGCTGAAGCGCTATACCTAGTTGAAAATCTGAAGATAATTATTATCATTCATAGTTTTATGAATTCCGTATCAAAATACCAGTCGTAGCATAGACTTTCTTCTCATTTACACCCACTTTTGTCTGTTGATTTTCCTTATCAAAATACATGATTCTTGCTTAGTATTTGATTCTATATTATTTCAATTACAAAAAGTCGAAGCTTTCGATGGATAAACTTTTCTCTACTGTTGAACATATGGAATTTTCTTAATATTCTCAATAGTCTTCATCCATGCAAAGATAATCCCAATTTTGTGTCAATAGAGAGACTGAAAAAGGATTACATGAGAATTTTGAATATAATGAAATTATGCGGAAGCTCATACACTATGGGCGATAGATATAAACTGGTGATATTAGACGAACGTGCGATCCTAGATAGGTAGAACAGTACAGTCAAATATAAGAGACTTGAGTAGACGGAGATTGATGTGCATGGGACGAATGAGACATGAAGTTTTTCTGTGAAATCATGTAACAGCATGAGAAATTATTAAGAGAATCAGCTGTCCTATATATTTGGCAAGCAACATATATTGATCCATCACTTATTTTCTAGTTATTGGAAATGATTCTACTAGTTAGTTTTTTGACCCATCTCATTTTTCATATAGAATACTGAACAACAGATACGAAAAAGATTAAGGTTTGTTTGATTTTTAGTTTTCTTTTTTCTTTTTCAACATCGAAGATTGAAATTGATGATCTATCATTGAGTGATTCCTTTGGTGTTACGATGTCATCAAAACCTGCTCATGCATTTTCTGAAATTTGTAATTCACTTCTTCAATGCTTAATCCAAAATACCAAATAAAACACATAGACTAGTACATATTTTCTGAAAGAGCAATCGAGAAAAATAAACTTGTCTGGAATCATCACCGTGACGGTCGCCATTTTTTTTCTGCATACACAAACGGATCAACTAAAATACTTGTTTCATATCAAAATTTCAAAGAAACATTGTCATCATCATCATCAGCATCATCGTTCTTTTCGTTGACTTTAGTTGATTTAATTCCTATGATAAATAAAAATTTCACGAGTTAAATAAGAGTGAAGCAGATATTCAAAAGATTTCTTCAAGAATTCAGACGAGAATGGGAAGACGAAAATTACAGAACGGATTTCGAGAAGTATAAAATTTCTTTATGTGCATTTCTCTAGTTTCCATTGGTAAAATTCCACGACAACATCAAACCATTATGTATTTTTTAAATTTTCTTCACTGTTTGTATGCGAGAAAAATATTATTTATTTTCGAAGAAGACAAATGCACAACTTTTCATGAACAAAGAAAAACACTTTTGAAACGTATGTTTTTCTTTGAGTTTTATGGCATATGAAAGATTCGTAATAATTAATGTCAGATTTTTTTGTGAATATGCGTATATTTGTGACGTCGGAAGTCGTTTACAATCTAAGAGAATCCACAAAAGAAAGAAAAAATGAAAATTGTTAAGTGGTTGTGTTGTGTTTTTCTTTCTTTATTCATTTCTTCTGGGTTCTTGTGTTTCTGCCTGGCACATGTTTTTTTTTCTTCTTTTTTTCTGCGTCATCTTTTCATATGTATTATGTCTCATGAAATATATTCCCGTCATCTAATGGTTATTTCCTAATGACGTGTGATTCATTGGCTTACATTTGAGATAGAGAAAGAGATTTCTTTTTTACAATTATCTTAATCAAAAATATCCTTTTTCTCACGCAGACGAGTCAGTAATAGTGACCTACATTGCCATTCACTCTAATGGAGAAAATCTTTTTTTCATCATATTAAGTTAGATATAGCATTTTTTCTCGTCGTTCATTATTTTCATTGAAGAAAATGATCTCTTTGGTATTCATAGAGTTTAGTTGCAGATTGTAATCCTTTCTTTTAAATTGACTACGCCTAAAAGTGTTGTATCTCATAGTTAATTTTCAGTTAGTGTTACGACGTATGATTTATAGAAATATCCTCATAAACGCATTCCTGTGTCTTTTCATATACCAAAATAAGATTTATGATCGTCTCTTAAACCCTCTTACATCATTGTACAAAGGAATCAGAGTAACAAAATGTGTTACGACAATGAGAAAATAACTAACTTGATTTTTGAAGGAATAGTAAAAAAGCGGAATTTGAAGTAGTTACATCATACGAATACGAATTTACAAATGAGAGAAAACTTCATATTTTCAACAAGGGAATTTTTGCGAGATGATTCTTTTGGATGAATCAGTCTGATTCACTTGTGATGATTAATATGTAAGATATCTTCGAAGTATATATGTAGAAGAGACAATTTTTTACAATTTCATTAGTTCGTTAGAAATCTTATAATAAAATTTTCTTTTTCTCTTCTGTTTGTAAAGATTTAGCTATGATTAGATTTTGGCAACAAGCGGAAGAAACTTGGATTAAAACTGGACAACTTTTAGAAACAGCCAGTAACGCTTCGAAAGGTGTAAGCGATGTTACGACTTCGACTAGAGATCGAGCCTTAGGTATACCGATTGGAGCAATCGGATCATATTCTTACGGTAAGATTCGTACATGTGGAAACAGAGATGAAGTGGTTCATAAGATTCGACGTCGTGTCTGTCGATTACTTCATGGTAGTTATAGTTGGTTGGCTACAGGCATCGCTAATATACTTTCATTCGGTCAGTCAACACCAATTCAACATGAATGGATCGAAATCAGCACAAATACTCATTATTACATTGTACAACTTTGGTGTGATGGTAATATTATAATGGAACAGAAAACATCAGAGAGTGAGGTGAATCAAGAAGGATTTCATTGTGCTAATAAAGCAAATAATTCTGATGTTTGGACAATCGATACTCATTCATTGTCAACTTCACTGGGAGATATAATCGATTGGCTGAATAATGAACAGTTTACAGCATCCTACCATTGGTCGAAACATAATTGTCAACACTTTTGCAAAGCTTTTATGGATCGTTTTTGATTTATCTTGAGAATTTAATTATATTGAAATTTATTTAAATCAATAGAAAGCCAGTAGTATCAAATTTGAAAGTTGAACTCAAGCTTCAAGTTTTACATGTGTTGTTAGGATGATATATTTAATTGGAATTTATTTCATAAGAATAAAAATGATCACTTTGAACATTTTCTTTCAAATAAAATATGTCATACATGTATATATGCATGCAACATATTAGTTACTGCTTCTCTAATAGTTTGAATTTTTATCAATGTGAAATATTCTTTCTGTTTTGCTTATTACTTCCTTTTTTCTCTCTACTCGTTCTTACATGTCATACTTTTTTTATATTTCTCAAGGTATGTTTTGTTATTTTTTTTTTGTAGCATGGTTTTTGTCGTATAATTTGATATCAAATATGACATTCGATGGAACCAATTTTACTTTCTTTCTGTATATGTTATAAGCATTCGTGATCAAACAGGTGTCAACGCTTATAGTAATCCTTATAAGTACTTCCGATTTAATGAATAAAGATTTTAAAAAAGTGTGATATTTATATCATTTAGATATTGTTTTAACTATATAAATGGTCGAAGAAAATCAATCATTTAATATTCAAACTTTTAATCGGCGTTTTTTACCATTTGATTCAGGTTAATTAATAATCTTTTTTTTCTCGTAATTAAAATAGTTAAATTTGTATTGTTAGAAAAAGAAAAAGAATGGCAAGGATCTTTCTTTTTTGTTCAAGGTGCTGATTGTCAACCAGGTTTAACATATCTTTGGACAGGTACTAATAGAATTCCATGTAAACCTGATATGCTTATAAAGTAACAAAAATTTATTAGTTTTTTTTTCTTTTCTTTATTTTTTAATGTCTATATTATCAAGATGGGATGTTGAAATCGAAGCAACACGTGCTGTTATTAAAAAAATAAATCAAATGAAACCTAAACCAAAATTTTTTGTTATTTGTGGTGATCTTGTTGATGCATTCTATTGTAAGAAATTCACAATTTTTATACACATTAATTAAATGTTGAAGATTTAAAATTAAAACATGAAGAATGGCTTGATAATGTATTAAAAGAAAAACAATCAAAATATATAATTATATTTCAACATATTCCATGGTTTTTAAAGTCTTATGATGATGAAAAAGATCATTTTAAAATTGAACTTAATTTAAGATTAAAAATGCTTGAAAAATTTTATTTATCTGGTGTTAAAAAAATTTTTTGTGGACATTATCATAGAAATGCAAATGGATATTATAAATCAATGGAACAAATTGTTACAAGTGCAATTGGTCTTCAATTAGGAATAGATAAATCTGGTGTTCGTTTAGTTCGTATTACTGAAAATGATATTGAACATCAATATTTTCCTACAGAAGATATTCCTTTGAATTTTTTATGATATTTATCAATTCATTTTTTCGTTTATCTTTATTAAATATGGGACTCAGAATAATAGAATATTTTAGCATGTTAAAATTTATCTATAATAAATAGTACCTAAGCTGTCATTTAATGCATAGTTTGAGGTATCAAACTGATCTATCAGACACGGGGTAGAATTTAAAAAGTTATTTATTGATTATTGAACTTTCAAACTATTGCAGAGTGAATCTGTCTATGCATATCTTTATGAATATAAAGGTTGAACATGCTTCCATCTTTGATAGAAGAATCAGCTCGTTTTCTTCGCCTTTTTTTGATTTCCTTAACATCAAGTCTCATTCTAAATCTCATTGAATATTTATTTTAAAAGCATTCGATTAATTTTCATTCAAGATATATTTAGCTGCTCGGTTTATAAAGAGTAAATTTCGAGCG
>JAJEKB010017190.1:0-16418 GCA_022393335.1 Macrotrachela quadricornifera | reverse complement strand
TTTTTTTTTTGTCCAAACCAAACAAATAAATCATACATATGCATAAGAAGACATTTGTACATCTAATTTGTATGTGCAAATTTTTTTCCCTGTATATCTAAAATGTTATTGTTACCTATTTATCAATGATGAAACGAGAAGTGATTGGATAATGATGATAGTGATTTAGTCTATAACGGAATGAGACTCGTATTGATGAGGATAACATACACACACATATATGCAATTAAAATTTACATACACAATTAAAATGAACAATATAGATACATACCAAGGAAAATTAGAATTTATTACACTTCTACGAACAAATATTGATGCCATAAGAGAGATAAAAAATGGTCTAGAAATTCATTTATATATTTATATTTTAATGACAGTTAATTCAATGAAAAGAATAGAAAAAAAAGTTAGCCCTAAAAAATTTTAATGCTATTCTACTATTTCATGTCGCCATCAACGTTGAACGAATAAATATAGACCCGTAACCTATCTTTGTTCATATTAAATGTTATTATTTAAAAAAATTCTTTTTTAAAAAAATTACTTTTAAAAAAAAATTCTAAATAAATTTCTTTTTTATTAAAATTATTTTTTTTTATGATAAAAATCATAAATATTTAGCGTCCCCTATCATTATATAATTAATTTAACCAATCAAAACATTCTATCTGTTTGTATATTGTATACTCATACATTGTCATACACATCCTCTTTGACACGAAACACATTACATACAAAAAACAAATTCATACTTTTTATAAAGAAAAACAAAATAAATGGATCCTTTAAGTGGTGCTGATAAAACCGGTTCAGGTGTAAGTAGTTCATTCAGTCGTATTGGAATGTATATCCAACATATACTGGATCGTTTAACACCATTTATTGCCCTTCGATGGTTATTTAATTTATTATTATTAATACTGTTTTTTGTTCGTATCCTCTTTTTACAAGGCTTTTATATAATAGCTTATGGTCTTGGTATATTTTTACTTAATCAATTTATTCTTTTTTTAACACCAAAACAAGATCCATCATTACGTGATTTAGATGATGACGAAGGTGGTCATGTACCACGTTTACCAACACGATCAACAGATGAATTTCGACCATTTATGCGTCGTTTACCGGAATTTAAATTTTGGTATACATCATTTAAAGCATTAGTTGTCAGTTTACTTTTAACATGTTTTTCAATATTCGATATACCAGTATTTTGGCCTGTACTTGTCATCTATTTTATTACATTATTCTTTTTAACAATGAGACAACGTATAGCACATATGATACAATATAAATATATACCATTTACTCATGGAAAAGTGAGATATCCAGGCAAAAATGAAGGACCACCAGGTGGAGCACCAGGAATTAAAATTTCATCTTATTAATTTATACAAGAAAAAACTTTAATTTTTGATTAGGTTATTTTCTTTTCTTTTTTTTTTGTCGAAATGAAATATATCAGCTGTATTGTGTTCTATCCTATTTTATTCTTGTTGTTGTTGTTATTATTATTATTATCATTATTCTTATGTTTCTTTATTGTCTTTTGTTCTTCTACTCTTCTTTACTGTTTGTGTTTTTGAATATATTAAAAAAAAAATCAACCAAGAAAAAAAAAATAACAACAAGAACAATATATTAAATCAGCTTAATTTAATTTATTTTCTTTTTTTAGAAATTCTATTCGGTGTTGTTCATTTTTGTTGAAAGAATAAATAATGGGAATTCATAATTTAGCAAAATTAATTGCTGATCAAGCACCAACATCTATTAAAGAAGGAGAAATGAAGAATTATTTTGGTCGAAAAATTGCAATTGATGCGTAAGTTAATTATACAATCTTTATAATCTTATTTCTTAAAAAATGATCTATGTGTCGATTGATAGTTAAACTCAAAGTTTTTTGGCGCCAAAATCGCAATAGAGATGAAGACGATTTTTTAACATTCAATTCTAATAGAACACTTTTTTTTGCTTCAAAATAGAATATCTATGAATTTCGAACATCAATTGGTTACACAAATTTCATAATATGAAGGTTACAACAATAGAACTTATGAAGTCAAACTATTTTCGTTGTTTTCATTACAAAGTAGAGTGACATACGTTCTGTATAACCAATGGATATCTGAAATTCATGGATGTTTTATTTTAAAATAAAAATGCGCAGAAATAACTTCTATATCTATGTAACTTTTGGGTCAAATTAACATTATTGTCATATATAATATAATCTAAATAGAATATTGATTCTGATAAATATCCATTTTCTTCAAACTAATGTTTGCAATAAGTCAATTCAATTTCATATGCAAATAGAAAGGACTCAAATGCATTTGGTTTCATAGATTTTTCTTTGCATAAGAACATAAATTGATTGAAAACTAATAAATAATTTGAGTAAAACAAATAATTCTATAATTTTGATCAGTATTACACATGCAGATATATTTTTTTACATCTATTATCACAGTCAGTATATAAATATTCATTTCAATAGAGAAAATACATGAAATAGTAATATGTTAAAAATAGACTTTTAGATAGAAAATATAATTAACTTTTCTATTTTGTTAATAGTTCAATGTCTATCTATCAATTTCTTATTGCTGTTCGACAAAATGGTGAAAATTTAACTAATGATAATGGTGAAACAACTAGTCATTTAATGGGAATGTTTTATCGAACAATTCGTATGATTGAAAATGGTATTAAACCAGTTTATGTATTTGATGGTAAACCACCACAAATGAAATCAAAAGAATTAGAAAAACGTCTTGAACGACGTAATGAAGCTGAAGCAGAAATGTCAAAAGCAGCTGAAGCTGGTAAGATATTTTTATTTTAAATAAATAATTATCAAAAAAAGAAAAACATCGAAAAAAAAACTTAAAATAAATAAACTTAGTAAGAAAATATTCTCTTCTACATTATCAATTGGATGGTTCGAGTAAGAAAGATCAGCTTAATATTCTATTTAGTTAAATTTTAATTGCTTCTTTATTTCATTAATTTGAATATTTTGTTTTATACATATTAAAAATGAATCTTTTTTTATAATTAGGTGATGAAGAAGCATTTGATAAATTTGCTCGTCGAACTGTTAAAGTTACTCGTGAACATAATGAAGAATGTAAACGTTTATTAAAATTAATGGGTATACCATATGTTGATGCACCTACGGAAGCTGAAGCTCGTAAATTTTATTTGAATTTTATATTCAATTATAATATTTTCTTTTATTTAGAATGTGCAGCACTTGTTAAACAAGGCAAAGTTTATGGAGTTGGAACTGAAGATATGGATGTAAGAATATACCGTATTCTCTACGGATTCTGAGTTTTTATTACTTAAATTTTGAAAATACATGAACGTTTTTTCACCTTTGTGATTCGAGTTTTTTATCCTATTCTTAGAGTCATATTTGAAAAGGGAATTAAAAATTGTATGTTGTCATTCATCGAATGAAAAATCCATTTTGCTACTATGTGACGTTAATGAAGCCTAAAACCTATCTTTTTTTTATCGCTCTTTCTAGTATTATTTAGTTCTAAAAACAACCGACGTTGATCTTTCCACAGTTTTTATTCATGTGCATCTGATAGGAAAAGGAATTTTTCACACATCATTAAATACATTTAAAATGTTCTAATGGCACTAGTAGTTTATATAAGGACGGTAACGGAAAATGACCTTTTATCAACATCCTGCATTAAAGATATTGAATTAAATCTATTTTTTTGCCAATAAGAAGAAAAGATTTCATTTTATTCAAAATTTAATGTTGAATCTTAATATGTAATAATCCTCGTTATTTTTATTTTTATTTTAAGGCTTTAACATTTGGTGCTGATGTACTTGTACGTCATTTAACATTTAGTGAAGCACGGTTTGTTAAATATTATATTTTAAAAAAAAATTTTTGTATTTGATTTTTTTTTCTAGAAAAATGCCTGTACGTGAATATTCACTTGTCAAAGTTCTTCAAGGTTTAGGCATTAATTTTGAAGAAGTATAATTAATTTTCATTCAGTTGTATTTGAATTATATTTTTCTTTTTTTCATTCTTTTTTAGTTTATAGATTTATGTATTTTACTTGGATGTGATTATTGTGATTCAATAAAAGGTATTGGACAAAAACGTGCACTTGATCTTATTAAACAATATCGTAATATTGAAACAATTCTTAAAAATATTGATAAAAAAGTAAATTTTTTTTATTTGGTTTTATTTATTTTTTCGTATATTTATTTAGAAATATAATGTACCTGATGAATGGAGATATGAACAAGCAAGAGAATTATTTAAAGAACCTGAAATTTTACCATGTGATGCTGTTGATGTTAGTATTCGATTATATTGATTTGTTTATTTATTTATTTATATATATAAATTTTAGCTTAAATGGATTGAACCAGATGAAGAAGGTCTTGTACAATATATGGCTAATGAAAAGGGATTTGGGTAAGTAGAAAATAGAAAAAAATGAAATTTTGTTGTTTCGTTTTTAATGAATCAAATGTTTTATTGGATTATATGACGAAAAGAAATGAATGATTAACTTTACAAGAAATAAAATGTTTAGATAGTGAGAAAAAAGTGTTTATAAGATATTTTTTTTAATTTTATATTTAATGATGACGTGGATTAATTGCATCAAGAACTAAATTAATATCACCTTGTTTTGAACGAACAAGTTCACGTAATGCGCCATTAGCATCTGTAAAACCCATTGCTTTCATTCTTTCCAAACAATCATCAACTGATTTTTCTAATGGATTTCTTATTTTTGTTGATTCTTCAATTGGTGGTGTTAATGTATGTATAATTTGTTGTTCATTAGAATCAATTTGAGTTGAATATGAAGATTTTGGTATAGCACTTGGTTCTGATATTGAAGTAATATTAGTTGCTGAAGTTTGTTCCTCTTCTTGATGATTTGTTGTTATTATTTGTTCTTCATCTGGTTGATTCATTGTCGTTGTTGTTGTTGTTGTCTGTTCTTCTTGTTGTTGTTGATTTGATGCTGGTTTACGTTCATCAACATGATAATCACATTCAATACCAAATGGTGATAATGTTTGTTGTAAATATTGTCCAACACTTTCAAGATATTGTTTTGAATTTTGCATATGTGTTTGAGTATTAGCTTTTAAATTATCAAGATGATGTTGGACATGAGCACGAAAATGAGCAGTATTTTCTCGATTTGGTAACCATTGTGGAATTTGAGATTGAATTTGTTCAAGAAAAGCTCGATTTGGTACAAATGGTGGAAGTGGTGGTGATGGTGTATGACGATGACGACGACCATGAAAATGATGATGACGATGAGGAGAAGAAGGATTATTTGGATGATAAAAATTACTTGGTTTTGTTATTTTAATCATATTATGTTCTGAATGTATACCAGCTGCTGAACATTTTTCACATAAATCATAATTTGGACAAACAAAACATTTATAACGAAAACCGATAACTGGACCCTTGCAACCATCACATTCAACACCAACATGGCATTCTTTATCAGTTGTATCCTGTTGTTGTTGTTGTTGTTGAGGAATTGTTTGATTGAATGTAACAAAAATTTTTAAAGTATTTGTATCTTTATGTAAAGCAATAGCTGAACGTAATTCATCGTTTGAACTAAATGTAATACGTTCATTTTCTTCATCATTATATTGAAGAGTAAAATCATTTAATTGATTATTTGATTGAAATCGTGCGATTTTTGTATATAATTCATCATAAACATCATTCTCTGGTGAAATATCAATCTAATAAGAATAAAATTCATTTACAAAAAAATAAATATTTACAAAAAATAACATACAGCTAATCGACGTATTTCTGGTTGTTGTTGATCTGGTCGTGTATAGTATGCTTTAACATAATAGTTAGAAGACATTTTGTTAGTATAGTTAAATAAAGTCACAAATGTGAAGTAAATGAAATAACTTCGTCGTTAATATTTATATGTTTATCTAGAAGAAAGAAAAACAAGGATGATAAATACAGAATGATTCATGGAATCACGAAGGGTTGAGAAAAAGAAAGAACGAGAATAGAAAAAAAACTCAAACTGAGAAGAAAGTAACTGGTAGAAAAGCGAATCTATCATATGAATACTTTATTGTGTGCTTTAATGATTCATTTTGCCCTTAACAAACAAAAAGTATTGGTATTGTGTAAATTTTGAAAAGGAAAAAATAGTTTCCAACATAAAAAAAAATTTTCTAGTTATCTAAATTAATGTCGCCACTCTAAAACATTTATTCTATGCCATCTACAAAATAGATGTCGTGTATAATCAATAGACATAATATTGAGAATATTTTTTAATTTTTCTTTTTAACTTTATTTTATAGTGAAGATCGTATTCGTAATGGTGCAAAAAAATTAGCAAAAGCTCGAACAACAACACAACAAGGTCGATTAGATTCATTTTTTACTGTATCTCATACTGTTTCGGCAACAACACCAACTACTAAAAAAGTGGTATGTGTGTAATTATTTTAAGAAAAATTCAAATTTATTTTTTATTTAGGAAGCACAAACTAGTGCTAATAAAGGTCTTAAACGAAAGAATGGTCCTATAAATGAAATGAAACCTAAAGGCAAAGTTGGTAGTAATTTTGCTAAGAAACATAAATAAAAAATTTTCTTTCATTCATTTATTCTTACAACTCCGATAATTACAAATTGAAACAAAAATTCATTTGTTATCTTATTTCAATATATATATTTGTTGTTATGATTTATGATCAAATCATCTGAGCTATTTTTGTTTGTACAAAATTGTTTTTATTCATATGTATATATAGATATATTTTTTTTTTGGTTGTTGTCTGTTGAATGTATATTTTTTTTTGGAAAAAAAAAGAAATTTCGAGATGTTATTATAAGAATAATAAAATACTCTCACCGAAATAAAAAATCATAGGAGAACAAAACATTGTATTTTGTAGAAATTACAAGGTTATTTTTTACAATGTCCTCAACAACTTCAAAAACTCAAGCAAAAGTAAGTTTATTATATAAGGATTGTGTAAAGAATTTCTTATTTTAAAAAATAATAATAGATATTAATAAAATATATAAAAATATATAAAAATAATTCAAGAGATTTAGTATTAAGGAGAAAAATGTTAATAATTTAAAATTTATTTAGACTCAAGCTGCTAATATCGAACATAAAGATATTGAAATATTAAAATCTAGATCTGTAAGTTTTTTTATTAATCATGACTGATATCGACGCCAGAATATAAGATACTTGGTTGTTTTTTGAATAGCTTTTTCAAGGAACAAAATAGAGATCTGTAGTTTTCAGCATTTCATAACCGAGACTCAACAGTATACTTTTATAAGCAAAATCTTTCCTGAGAAAAAGTTCAAAATTTGATTTTTTAAGGGAATCTTTGAAAAACCACGCTGGCACTTTCTAGTCTTTCAACAAAATTGTTTTTTTCGTGGAAAAATTCATTCGTTGTTATTTTTTGACGGAATTTTTTTTGATGTGATCCTGACAATGACTAGAGATAAATTTTCGATATTTTTCATGTTGATTCTGAATATGTAAACAAATCAGCAGATTTCGATGGCAATTTTTAAAACGCCAGCGTGCTTTTTCAAAGGTCTTCTGAATAACCAAACTTCGAACATTTTCTCAGAAAATCTTTTGCTTGTAAATCTATGCTCTTGAGTCTTGGCTATCATATGTTGAAAACCATAGCTCTATCTTGTTCCTTGAAAAAATGATTCATAAAACAAGCAAGTACCTTATATTCTGGCATCGATATTAGTACTTTGTTATTTATCTTTAACACAATCTAATATCGAATATTCACAGAGTTATTTGAAATTTTACACATATTATTAAATTTTAAAAATTTAAATAAATATTGAATTGTTCTATTTCATTTTTTTATTAAATGCTTTAGAAAGTTTCAGTTCCACAGTCAGAAAAACAATCATCTCTCAAAATACATAAAACGAATGAGATTAAAAACTGTCATGGTATGCATTTTCTTCATAATATAGTCTATTGAACATTCATTTATATTAATCTTCATAGACGCTCTTAAATCTATTCAATATGAATATGAACAGCATGAAGTAGATAAAGATGAAAGTGATTAGATTACAAACGTGATCATTCTATCAACTACATGAATATATTGAACATTTTATTGCTAACAAAAAATTATTATTACTATGTTAACACTAGTGAGCCTTATCCGCACTTCGCTTATTGGCCATGCGCATGTGCAAAAATCGTTGTATACTATTTTCATTTGTCGAAAAGAGCGATATCTTCTCTTTTATCTATCATTTTCTATTCTTCTATGTTGTCTCGCTAGAAACTTTCAGCAAGGCAACTGAGAAGAACAGAAAGTGACAGATAAAAGAGAAGATATCGCTCTTATGAAAAATGAAATAATATATGACCATTTTTACAAGTATGCGTGGCTAGCACAGATTTGCGAATAAGGCTCATTTCCTATTGCACTTAGTGTGAAGTATTTGTTTGTTGTATTGCACATTTATATGATGTTTATCTCTATTATGGACAATATAATAATTTACTCATCTGTCTCAATCCTTATGCTTACATCATAATGTTTTTTTTTTATTAGCATTCTCTAATGGAAAAATATTGGGTAGAAATAGAACTGGTAGTTTTTTAATCTAATCTTATATGAAGTATGGAAAACGTTTTTCGTATATACACATCAATATTGCCGATCAAATAACACCAGAGTTGAATGATCCTATTAGAATCTCCCGAGATTTGATGAAGGTTTTAAACTTGAAATTTTAGACAAAAAGGTCGGCTACATAAAGGAAAAGACATGGTCCAAAACTCTTCAAGTTCCAGATAGTATTATAATCGAAAGTATATTTATCAAGTTAGGTTATTCATATGACATCTATTCTTTCTTTCCTTTCAATAAATTGTGAAATGATTTCAGATGACTAACCATCCGGAATTTGTCTATACAGATGATGCATCAATTGATGATGAATTTAAATGTTTGATTTGTAATGAACCATTTGAAAAGCCGACTTGCACACCCTGTGATCATACATTTTGTCGATCATGTATCGAGCAATGGTTACGAAAAAATACTGATGAAAACAGATTATGTCCAATTTGTCGCCATTCATTGTCGATTGAAAATGATTTAAAACCAGCTAGTCGTATTATTTCAAATCGAATCGATCGATATCTAGTAAAATGTTTGGCATGTGAAGTTGACAATATTCCACGTGGTTTGTTTGCAAATCATGTCGAAAAGGCATGTATAAAAGCGAATGTTTCTTGTTTGGCATCCGATATTTCATGCCCTTGGATAGGATCACGCGATGTACTAAACGACCACGTAAAATTGTGTCCCTATCAACAAATTCGTCCAGCATTAGAAACAATTCTAGTTAAGAATACCCGACTTGAACAGCAGCTCGTTGATCAACAACAACAGATTATAAATATCAACAAACAATATCAAGAGCAGCAACTTCAGATTAATCAGTTAACTTCAATGATTGAATCTTTAAAAAGTATGCAGAACATTTGGATTAGAGCTGCGAATAGTCAAGAGGCTATAGGGATTTATTCTTTTGAGATCTATTTAAACCAATGGATTTATCTGTTTATCACCTATAAAAATATTTTTCGTATAACGAAATTTATAAAAAAACCTCTGAAAACTACTGAGATCAGTCACATTCAAATCACATTAAACTTTCAGGATATATAGTAGCCATAATGGAGAGATTATGGTAAAATTTTTAGCTCTATACTATAGCATTCTCAGTCTATATTCACCAAACAAGTATCACTAATAACACATTTGCCAATGTATCTTCTATGTAGGTCTTCAATCTATATATTTATTTTTCGTCGAATTCTAACTTCTTTGTGAATAAAAGATGATGACAGGTTCATTATTCCAAAAACAACTGTCTTATAAATTACGATGGATTTAAAGAATTGCTTTTTTTATATATAACAAAAATAATGTTTATTTCAGAAAATGAGTTCTACAACGTTATATGCTCTTTCAAATGAACAGACACGTAATGAGCTACGACGAATCTTCCGAGAAAATGCAGAGATAGATAGTTAAAAAAGTGTAAAAAGACGAAAAACAAAAAACATTTTCTGTTCTTCTGAGACCGTCGTAGTTTTTAGGAGCAGTTGGCGAAAATTACCAAAAAATTTGACAAACAATGAAATGCCAAATTTACACTAACGTATTTTATCAAAAATATGACCAGAACTTATCGTTTTACGCATTTATTTTAACTTTCACTTTTCGGACAAAAATTGGGTTTTGTTAGGGGGCTTAAACATGTCATTAGTTGATTGAATCAAACGAAGTTTGTCAGTCTTGTTTCGACAGGTAGACATTTTGTTGATAAATTTTTAGTGTTAATGAAAGTTATTTAATCACATTAAACGTTTGTTTTTTATTCAACAAAATGTCACTGCCTTTATGCTATTCTTTCATGAACAAATTCTAATCTAATTTACGAAATAATAGAATAGTTAAGAATGTTAAAAAGCTGGTCAGTATGCCAAACCAAACTATCTTAGGGACCAATTATTAACTAAATAAACGGCTCATGAATATCCATGAGTTAGATTAAGCTAGTGATCGGTAAACTATGGCCTGACTTTCATAGGTACGGCCCAATCTTTCAAAAGTCTGATTTGGATGATACCAAAAAAAATTTACTACCATCAGTCCTTTGAGAAGCTAGAAGCAAAATGTAACGGAATTATTTATTGTAGCTCATAACAATGTTCCAATAAAACGAACAATTACCTTTGAAGACTTAGTCAAGCAAAATCTCAATCAAAATACTTATCATCCTATGCCTTCTAATTATGCTGGTTTTAGATGGGTCAATGCTGCCTATATGCCTCGACAACATGGTAAAACATCGTACCCAAATACGGGTTTTGCCACTGCTTTTGAAGAAGATATAAAATGTGTCGCATTCAATTTCGGTTGTAAACCAATCAGTTTACGTGATTGTCATAGTACATTTTGTATTTTATCCTTTGAGGCGACATGTGCTTTTCAAGATAATGTTATTTTAACGGTTCTCGGTCGATGTGCTGGAACGACAATTCACAAAACGAACTTCATACTTCGTTCGCAAGAATTGAAGCTGTTCAATTTAAATTGGAACGATATTGATGAACTAGAATTTTTACCTAAAGATGGTGAACAACTTCCAACCTCTAAAGACACTGACAGACATGTGGTCTTGACAGCCTTAAATTTTGGTTAAAGCCCAACTATACACGATACCATTTGTCTTCTGTCTTAACATCAATAAACTAAACTCACATGCAATTGATTTCTGCATATCTTGAAAGTGAAAATCTGGGCTAGAATACTCTCTCAAAAGAGATGTGATTAGGAATTCTACTTAAGGTACTATTCGTTTGTCACGAAATTAACAAAGGTTCTAGATAATTTGAAGCATCATTCCAGATAAAAAATAGTTTCAAGAGTCTAGAAGAATTGTGTGTCTCATTCTGTTTTTAATGCTAAACTTCTTTCATAAGAATAGTCCTACTATAATTGGTTAGAACTAGGATGAACTATTTTTTAAACATGACTTGATAAACGTAAGACTCAGGTAGTTTTACTTACTCAATAATATTAATAAAAAATGAACGACAGGTAGACCTTAATTCATTAATCATAACGAAAATGAATCACTTAACTGTTGTGTATATACAGCTGTCACAGCAAAACAAAACGATGAATGATCAGTATGTGTATAGTTTCCATAACTTTTAAACACTGACCTGAGATATTACTTGTAACTTTTTGAGAGCAATCTCGAGATACTATCCGTAATTTTTTTACAACTTGTTCAACATGTTCTTTGAGGTTTTTGCCATTTCTTTAGCTAAAAAACACAATGATTCTATTACAGTTTTTTTCTGAGAAGTGTAGCAATACTAATAACATTAATACCAACACTAAATAGTATTGATAGTATTGGTTTCAGTATTGATATTGAATCAGAATTTATGGAGATCAGGTACCGATATATTAATTAATGGCTAGGATAACATAAATATTTGATATTTTCATTGATGACATGTAGTTTTTCACTACTAACATTATTCTATAATGTGAAGCAAAAAACTTTATTTACGGCAGGATATGGCGCTTTGACAGACAATTTGTTGAATAAAGTTCACTAAAAACGCCGAGAAAATAATCAAAGATTCAGATTTCCCAACTTCAAAGTGCTTGATTAAATTTTATTGCGAATGCATCATTTCTATAAAGCAATCATTCTTTGATGAAAATATTGGTTCATAATTTTTGCATAATACTAATGAGAGAACTGCATTTATTAACGAAAAACTTTTCGACTCGTATTTTGCCAGTAAGTAGAACTCAATAGACCTACTAAAATCTCAAAAAGATTTGTTTCCATAACCCTTCCTAATGGAATTATCACTAGTTGCCTGAAATTTCATCCTACGATGAGATATTTTGCAAATAATCAAATTAAGAAATTTGATAAAATTTTGTCCATAAAATAGTGTCATGATCCCTAGGATATAAAACAAATTTTACCTAAAATAGTAGGTTGCTTCCTTTTTAAGACACTACGCGTTCAAAAACGCGATTATGTCTCACAATACAGAACGAAAACTAAACTATTCTTCAATATTCAATATCTCGAAAAGACGGCAACTATTTTGGCTAAAACGTTCAACGTATTTTAAGAATTATAAATGGTGTTTGGCGTGACCGAGACTTGACTATAACTAGAACTTAGTCACCGGTAGTTGTCGATACTAAAATTATCATACATATGAGATTCAACGTAACTACATTCGATTTTTCCGTAAGAGGAATAATTCATCTTTTTAACTTTCAATAATTAATTCATTTTTTTCTGAATCAAGTTAACGGTCTATAAGCATTATTGTTGTAACTTAGAAATAGCTATAAACCACTAATCATACAACCTTTTCATAGACAAAATTTAAAGCTGAAATCTCTTGATTCTTTCAGTCTCATAGTAGCAAAATGCTACACATGTTTTATAATTATTTTTCACAACATTATTTATAAAAACCAGTATGCAATCTCTTGAAATAAAGAAGACTATAGAACCTTTCGAACTGTCTGTGAAGGAGATATATAGTCATCCATTGAGAAATTTCTACGATATTCTAAATTTTTTTTAAAAAGTGTATAAGAAGATGTTTCTTGTTGTTACGATACGAGAGATGAACTTTTGTTTCCATATTTTTTTTTCTTCTTTCTTTGTTTGTCGTTTCGCTCTGCTATTACATATATATATATATTCCTTATTTTCGTCTCCTACGTCCATGATATATTCCATATCATTTGCCCTCTTAATATACTTTAGATATATAGGCATTTTTTTGATATTCTCCCTTCTCTTGTTATATTCAAATTTTTCTTGTAACTATAAGTTTCTTTCTCACAGTGTGTATTTTTGATTTTTTTTTCGTGTTCATTTTATATATATACCTGCTATTTGAAAGAAAGAGAGAATTAGGCAACAAAACATTCTAACTCCAGTCAATGTATATCTACAAAAATTACTGTACAATTGTAGCAAAGCACCAAATTCTTTACTAGTTTACTCTCAAAATACAGGTTATATTGACGACCAAAACAAAATTGATCTTGACAACCTTTCTCTTTGTGTGAGATGAAATAAAAATTGCTTTTGGTCGTTTCATAAACAACTTCTATAAGTTTGGCGACAAATAGACTTTAGAAAACAAAATTTCCACTCAAGTATAACAAAATTCAATAAAACTTACACTGAGCAAATAAAATACCAGTACATACAAGTTATGCATCTTATACGTTTCTAGATGTAAAGTAAAACTCGACAAAAAATAATTAGAGATTGAAAAGGTTAATTATTTACCATACGATGTAACTGCTCTTTTGAGAAAAAATTATTTTTGTCTCTTGGATTAACTCTATGGTAGTCATGAGAAACTACTGAACAGAAATTCATAAGAACAACTAGTAATTTTACACTTTTCATATACTCAAAAGTGCATGCCAAACAATCGTCGCTTGCTCATTAAGCCAAAACAGTTAAAAATGCCCTTCTTATCATTATCTTTGATAATCACTCGTGTACTGAATGATTTGACATGGAAGAAGAAAGTAAATTTCGTAAGCATGTGCTCGAACGTTAAATATCACTAATTACTGAAAATTATACATATATGTATATTTGAAGGAAATAATAGATGTAAGCTTTAAGTAGAGGCTTGGCAGTCTTCTTAACTTCCTTTTATTATAATAGAGGGGAAGCAAATTAGAAGATTTCTTTAGCAGTAATGGACGGATTGTAATGAGTATGTTTCCATAGCATTGATGAAAGACGTGTCAATATTAAAAGCACTTAAATCATTCTGAGAGATTTTAGAATCTTCCAAAATATTGCATGAATATTATAATTCTATTACCGATTCTAACTGTAATAAGAATTAGACATAATTAAGTTTCAAATCCCAGTGCTAGTTTGTTGTATTCAGTAAAATAAATTTTTATATTAATAAAGATTCTTATAGACTATCATATGTTGTGTTATTTTGATATTCTTTATTTTAGAGCACGTAGACATATGTGTCATTTGTAACAATTCTACGCTTAAACATGAAAATGTTAACTATCTTGTGCTTAACACTTTCGAATAAATCAAACAGAGCAAAAAAAGATCATTTTCATTATCATTGATATATATATATTTAATTCTTTTAAAGTTGAAAAATGTATCTATTTAATGATTAAGTTATATTATATTTTGTTTTTTTGATAATCAATAATTTCTGTAGACCTATTCATTTGTTGCTTGATCTTAGTTAAGTATTTGATCAAATTTGCACAAAGAAAAATAATAATTATAGATATGACAATTTATTCTAAAGTATCTTTTGGAAAAGAACATGTCAAGGTAAAGAGAGGAGCTACAGTAAAAAAAAGAATGATAAAACTAGGTTTTAAACTTTGTTTGTTAGACTATGATAAAAAAAAAGTTATAGAACGACATCACTGGTAATTTTTTCGATCTAACCGAGTTTATGTTTAAATATTTAGGAGCGAATAAGATCATAGATGGTTTTGAGGGAACAGCCCATCATTGTGAAAAATCCAATATAACCAAATGCACCATATTGACGTTTTTCAGGTTGACCCGATGCATAACCCTTTAAAATTGAAAATTTTCAAAACAATTAAAATTATAGAAAATATTTAATATTCTTACATGAAAATATGCTATACGTCCAAGTAACCAAATAAGACCACCAATTGATGAAATAAGTGGATACTGAATTGAACCTAAACCTAATACAAGAAGAAATTGTGGATAATTTTCTAATGTATTTTGATGTCCACGTTGAACGCCTTAAAAAAAATCATATTTAATATACAGAAAAAATTAAATATTAAACTTACAATTAAATGCTTTGCCTTGAGGACTTGAATCACTTGCATAAAGTGCTGGATAGTCGACATTGAATCTAAAAGTAAAAAGAGTTCTTGAAAATATTTAAACAGAAAAATAAAGGAAAAGAAATTTCTAGTGGAATTCAGTCTTAATAAATAAACTTGGAAATACCGTTTATCAAATACATTTCTAAAATTATATTTTTTTAAATGAAATCAAGTGTTATAGTATTTTTAATGATCACAAAGATCATTTTTATAAATATTTCCTCCAAGATAGCCAAAAAGTCAGTTATCCAAAGTAAAAATTGAATATCTCTACTGCTATTCTTTGATTAACGGGAAAAGTTTCTTTCATTACTAATGAAAATACAGTAAATTTTCAGAAGTAGTTAAATTAAAGATCAACAATTACGATATTTCGAATTTTCAAGCATGAAACACTATTTTTCAAAACGAAAGTTGATGACATAGTGTCGTAAAGATTTTCAATTATCGGACACCAAATCCACCATTTAAATTAACTAGTTCTGAAAAATTGCCCTACTTTCATCACTATGCTATTATTCATAAAGTTCGTTTTGATTTCTTTTTGTATTATCCTCTCCAATAGTAACTAAAAATTACCTGTAGAATGCGTTACCTAGATTTTTCTTTCTTACCAACAGGTCAAATATCTTTAGTGTAGTTAACAATAGTACTTAAAAGAAGTATTTGTTTACTTTATTTATGTGAAAAAAATTTTAAAGGAATCTTTTCCGTTAATCAAAGAATGGTAGCGGAGATATTCAATTTTTTTTTTGGCTAACAGACTTTTAAAAACATTCTTTACATATATCTTTAGAATATTTCGTCAGAAATGGAAAAAATTCTTATAAAATCTTACCGTTTACGAGCTTTCATTACATTAACACCCATAT
>JAJEKB010017189.1:0-10791 GCA_022393335.1 Macrotrachela quadricornifera | reverse complement strand
GGCAATCAATGCCTTCAATTATCGAATTAAATAAATTTTCTATAAAATTTAATGGTTCATAGATGTGTGACGTACAGAATCCAATTTCCACGACTTGGAACTTTGTTCAACGACCTTTGGAAACCAAGCATCTAACATGCAGAAAACAATATATTTCTTATCTCTCCAATTCAAAAACAGATTTCTTAAAACAATATCTATCTTCTCAGAAGATCGACTTATGTGCGAAGCTATTGGAAAGATGTAAAGCATTAATACAAAAACAAGGAGTTCATTCTACTACTGTTATGAACGCGGCTGGATTCTACTACACAGGCAAAGAAGATACAGTTCGCTGCAATGATTGTGAATTGGAAGTTTCTGGATGGTCATTAGATATGAAACCATTCACTATTCATGCACAGCGCAGCCCTACATGTCCATATGTTCGTTCAATTTTGCCTCAAGATATAACCACTACACCATCCATCGTGAATTTGTTTATAGGTACTCCAGTATCCAATGACGAAAACCCACCTAAACGTCAGAAAACGGAAACAACGCAAATAAATTGTCAACCGATTATACTTAACGAAATTAACGTAGTAAAACTGATACGAAAACGAACATTTTCACATTGGCCACATAAAACATCGCCTTCAAATACACAAATGATTGAAGCGGGATTCTTCAGTTGTAACGTTGGTGATCGTGCTATTTGTTTGTATTGTAACATCATATGCCAACAATGGACACCACATACAGATGATCCATATGAAATTCACAAGACACTTTCACCTAAATGTCCATATATTACTGCTATGTTAAAACGCCAGGAAATATCATCAATTCGTATTGTTAATGAACGGTCTACAGGAGATCAATCCATAGTTTCTGCGAATAACGACCTATTGCGATGTAATGAAATTGTTTATACTGCTGCGTGCCATACAAATTACATCGAAATTCCTAAACGTCATGCTTCTTTTGCGACATGGCCAAATGAAAACATGCCATCAGTTGATGATCTAGTTAGAGCAGGCTTTTTTTATACTGGCACCAAATCAATTGTAACGTGTTTTTATTGTAATGGATCATTACAGAATTGGGGAGCAAATGATAATCCAATGATTGAGCATGCTCGATGGTTTCCACATTGTGCATATGCGAAGCAGTTATGTGGTACGGAATTATATCGAAAAATTCAAGAATCCAAAAGGGCTCAACAAGGTTTATTATTATTATACTCCGAATAATGAAGAATAATTGATTGTGTTTTATATTTAGAACGAGCTAGAGGAAATGAGTCTAACAGGCAACATGGAAACGGTGACGGTAATTCTAGTAGAGGACAATTGAAAATACCTGATGAGAGTACTTTATCACGATACGTGGCTGCTCGACTTGATCTGCCAATTTCACAAAGTTTGCTTGATAGACAATTTAGATTGTCAATTATTAAACGTTGCTGGGAAGATCAGCTTCGATTAAAACGTAAAATACCAACTAATCTATTGTTTCGAGAACAAATCAACAACGTTTTTATTATTTTCTATTTCAGAAGATGATTTTATTGATTCCTGTGATTTATTTGTAGCTTGTATCATACTACAAAAACAAATCGAACATATTGATGGAAAAAAAGAAAATATTATTGTGCCAAGTGTAACAATGAACAAGATTCGCGAAAGAGAACAAGCCGGTATTTATATTATGGTTTATTTAAAATAGATTATTAATTTTAATAATTTTGTAGAGATTCGTGCTCGTGAGGAAGCTGCTTGTACATCATCATTGACGAACTCTTCAATTAATACAGATGTAGAAATGTCGACATCGTCCGAGTCTAGTGTGGGTGAAGGAAACCATAAGGAATCGACAGTTAAAACGGAAGAGAAGAAAGACATCAAAACAGAAAGGCCTATATTGTCTGGAAAAGATCCTGGGAACGATTCGGCATCATCGAATATTTGTGTTCTATGTTTAGAGGAAGAAAAGCGTCTTGCTTGCATACCTTGCGGGCATCTTGCTACATGCGTTCCATGTGGCCACTCTCTCCGAACGTGCCCGATTTGTCGCACTGGAATCGATGCGTTCGTACGCATATACCTTTGAGAACTCCTTAAACAAGCTTATCGTTCCAATAAAACGACTATATTAATCAGTTTTATTTGTTTTATTCAAGACATACATATTTTCTTTTAATATTTCGTACTTCATTATCAATTTCCTGCGATTTATCTTTTTTCGGTCAAGCTCTCTGGAGTCTAATAAACAATTTATATCTGCCCATTATTATTACTTGTGATTTTGCTAATCTTTTTTTTCCATATTTATGAATTAAATATTTAATCAAGAATATTTGGCATCTGTCTGATCTGAAACAAAAACATAAGCCAGAAATAAACTATTTTCCATACATTCTAAATTGAATCGTATCAGCAAATTTCATGAATATACGATAATAGCAAGTATCTATTATGTCGAACATGTAAAAGAAGATTTGAAGATGGTGAAATGGTCTTATTGTAAAGACACTAGTAAAGATGAACAACGACGGCATGTACTGGATGGGGCAGGTTAAATGGTTGTTTTTTGTATTACAACTTTTATCCATTTAATATATTGTATTGAAAAATTAAAATATAGCACGTATGATGTAATATGATAAGCTTTACAATTTACATAAGATCTCTTTTTTATAGTTACACTCTTTACTTTCAAGTTAGTTAAAATAGTGAGCGATTCACTTGTAGTCGTGTGAAAATTCATTGCAGAGAGTTCTGCCTTTTTTCAAAAATAACTACAATAAGAGTTACTCTATGTACCGTAGAGCTTGTTTCATTGCATCTTTTAGTATACTTTTTTTTAGATAAAAGATATCAGGTGATAAAAAAGATGAAACAAAAAAAAACCATCTTGTACAAAAAAAAGATTGTTTTCACACCGTCGAAATTTAATTGCTCGCATGTTTGCCTATTTTAAAAGAGAAAAATGCAACTGAAAGTAAAGCTGTCTTATGTAAATTGTAGAGCTTTTTTACACTGCATTAATTCTTGATACATTTCGTTTTTTAAATACAACGTATTAAGTAATTGAAAATTACAATGCAAAATGCAGCCATTCGATCTGCACCACTCAATACAATGTAAACTCGAATAAGCTGTATAATTGAATAATGAAAAGAAATATTCTTAAACTAGTCAAGAGGTTGCTAAATTCTTACATAGAAGCGTTTAAAAGATTGATTAATACAACAATCATATCGACATATTCATTTGAAAAAACAAACATGAAGATACAGACACATTCACTCGATAACACAATAATAAAAAAGTATATAGTGAATCTATTTTCTTTAACATAGAACATGTTTTATCAATAAAACATGACAATATATGAGAAAGATAGAAAGAGAAAATATCAAAGGAAAAAGATTAAATATTAAAAGGTTATCGGAAATATCAGATATTGAAGATTAAAACTGTGAAAATATCAAAATACTATTTAAAAGTGCTAGAAAACGATCTTTACTTGAGACAAAAAGAAAATTCATTGGGTATCTTTATAAGAAACACTATGATACTTTCTTTTGATCAATACTTATTTTGCTCTTTTTATTATTCAAAAATATCATTTGATAATACATTTTCGTTTCATTATATCTTATAACTATTCTACGCTTTTATACGTTTGATATTTTTCATCTCAATATTTTTATATATTCGATATTTTTTCTATTAAATAGATTTTATTTCGATTAATTTCGTATGATTCAATGAATCTTTACTCATGATATGATTCTTGACTATTTTTAGAAGGATTATTTCAACAAAATCAAAATGTCAATAATATCATACTTCCGAGACACATAGCCTTTTATTTTCATGTATATGTCTATTCATATGTGATTTTTGCTTCAAATTTTTTTTATGGCACATATGGTAAATTCCAAGATATTGAAAAATAAATGGAGAGCCAGATAAGGGCATCCAATAACACTTTTTATGGGAAAATAAATTTGATTGACTTTAATTTTATAGGTAGATAAAAATGTCAATGGTAAAATAAAATCACATGGAGTTGCTTATTTATAATAACGCACGATTGTGAACCAAGCGAACATGTTTGAAAATATCCTTTTTTCAGAATCTAACCATTTATGTAAATACATGTGTATGTGATCTATCATTTTCTAAAATAGTAGTTCTCAAAGATTCATATAGTCTTGAAAATGTGTCTACCAAAGCTTTGGACTCGAAACCAGGATAAATAAAATCAACATGCTTGGAAATTTTGTTCATCTTCGAGCTTTATGCTAAAAAAATGATCAGCCAGTCGTTTTAGGATAGGAGTAGAAATTAAAGAGTCTTTATATCAAAAATCTATCTGGAAATCAATCCTTCCATACATTACAAACGCTACAAAGAGGTAGCATTTGATCCAGCACGGATTCTTACCGGATGTACTTATATATATTCTAACGATGGTTATAGAAGCAACTTATGAAGCTTTCTCTAGATTATTTTAGAATGTGCCCAAAAATTCGAGGTCTTTAACCACAAATCTCGTTTTAAGCAACTATTTTATGGTTTGAAAATCAAAATTTTAGGGTGATATTCAGAATATACTTGTCAAGTTAGCTAAAAGTATGACATTTGGATGAACGAAATATGAGTAGTTTTATTAGAAAAATGTGATAACAAATGAACGGAAAGAAAAAGAATTCGAATATTATGTGACAGAGTTGTTGCAAAACTTACATTTACTGAATGTCATTGAAATAACTTGCCAAAAATAAAACCGCTTTTCTTCACAGTATTCCTGCCAGTTAAACTGATTTTTTTAACGGGAATAGAAGCATGTTCACATTCCAAATTCATAAGGACAAGGTTAGTGAGAACTTTTGTAAGGTATATTGTTTTTATTTCTATCTGTGAAATAATAATGTTGTCTTGTTGACATCAATAGTAATACTTGACAAAGATTTTCACTAACTTTGTCCATATGGATTTGGAGAGTGAACCATGCCTCCTTCCTTGGAAAAAGAATAAGCCCATTCAGTAGAGCCATAATGGAGATATTCAAATTTTTTTTGGGTAAGAATCTACGGGGCATCCTATATATTCATAGTCTATTGAAATGCTTGAATCATTGGATTAATCATAGTACTAACATTCTTTCATAGATTTTTCGGTACATGTCTTTGTATTTGACACATCAAAATAATCTCGAATAACCATATATTTGATCAACGTTAGTTTTCTTGTCATATCCACACATGGGTGCATATGTTCTATTTAATTACTGAAAGGTTGAAGTTTTTACTCAAAAACAAATGAATTTAATTTTCAATAATAATGAAATTATACAGAAATAAAATTTACTACATTGATACATTCAATTCTTGACTTTTGTCCATTGTGAGAATCCGTTTCATTTAGAGAAAAATCTCTTGGTTCTTCAAGAAGTTCAGCTTGAAAATAAGAATTATTATTTACTTCATCGATCTTCTTTAAGCCAAACTAGCGATAAGACAAATTTATATCTGTTAAACAGTTTTTCAATTATATACTCATGAATCTATATTGCTTCTAATGTTTGACATTAAATGGCAGTTTGTCTTTATGTGACATAACCATAGTTATCTAAAATATATACGAATCTTCCTATTATTGTTTGAACATTAATTGGTGATAAATATCTTTAATTATGTGAGCAGTGTAAAACGCATCATTGGAACAGTTAAATGTAATAAACACAGCAAAGATCAATCTATTCATCTCAATTAGTATCAGTACCACTATCCAACTGTTGTTATCAACAGCAATACCCACCATCCAGAAAATGGAAACTCAAGTGGAATTCTATAGAATTTCCAATTTCTGGATCGTGGATATATCTCCACTTATATTGTATTTGTTTTCACGAAGGGATATAACGAATAATTTAAATTAGAACTTTAAATCAAATGAGTAAAAGAGTTATTTTACACTATATACACATCGTCACTCACACTGACTCAAGTGCATATACATATACTCTGATTGTATGAAAGTAATCTTAATAAAAATCAAGGTACATCCTGACAAAAGGGATCGTGCATAGTTAAGTTTATAATAGAAAATTAAAAATTACACTGCTGGTTAAGTACGATCAGAATCGGATGACTCGTCGAATTAATAACAAAATGATTGTTTTTAGTGACGCTAGCTTATGATGCTTTTTTTCTAAGTGAGTTTTAAGAATTTTAGCATCATCAAAGAATAAATGCGTCATGACGATGTTCATTCGTTGGCTCCAGTATAAATTGCACCAACTAGGTCTATTCAAACAAGAATCTCGCGATAGGATCACCACAATCATATCTTTAATAAAGTATATTTAGTTTCAATTAATTTTTCCAAAAAAATGGGGGCAGAATACGGCTGAGAATAATTTTTTGATACTCAATCATATTAGAACGTTTTTCAGCCCTGAATCCTCTAATACTTCATTTATTCTGATCGTTTACTATGAAGTACAATTTAGACCGCCGATGAGTTAAAAGAACGTAAATAAAAGAATGATAAGCATTAAAATCATTGGAGAGAGTTATGTACCAGAATTCATATTTATCGACATAAAACAAGTGCACGTTTCGATCCAACCAATGTTTTTGAGTGTACTCTCATGCAAAGTCGAATTTGAAGATAAGACAGCGAAATAGCTTCATTTTATGTTAACGTAAACTTCGTAAATGCAAAATAAAACAGAAAGATTTTAGTAGATGATTTTATTTTTTGCATCGTCTATTATGTTCATATATTCCATTAGTGTATATCTAGAATAATACGTTTTATTTTACTATTTTGTAGCAAAAATGAATGCATGTTTTCTAATATTTCTATAAACCAATAACATAACTTTGTTTTGTTAATTCTTTGTTTGAAAATTGACCATAAATAAATTTTTCTCTGTAGTATAGAAACCAATTCTTTGTAACTTATCTTACAAACAGAATATTTATTCCTTAGTTTAATCTATTCTTCATTATTAATATATAAACTATGCGTTCCTATATGGCAATGTTTGTCGACATATTAGCTTAATGAAATAATTTTTTTTACAATACCAAAATTTTTATTGATTTTGACAATCAAGATTTTATTTAACATAGCATAATCATAGAGTGCTTTTACTCTACAATATAGACATTCATTCTCTGGCAGAATACAAACAAAATGTCAAATAAACCATCTCAATTATGTTGCAATTAATTTCAAGTTATACATAGTCATAAGAATCTTTACGTGATAAATTGAAAAAAATAATTAGTGTGTGAATGACAGCGTCTATTCCAGACAAATCTTTTTCTTTTTTTAATGGCTTATCGTAAGATAATAGTAATATGTTCATTCATAAAGTAAAATAAGCAACGCAATAGATTTAATCATGCTCAAGCATTTAATAATTGACACGACAAATGCTCTGTATTTGACTTCAAAAAAAATGATATATTTATCATAGATGTGCTTTCTCTCTATTTCAGCACTAGTTTTTAATGTTATGACAAACATAATTATTTATACTAAATCTGTCGTCATATCATTTCTTTTAGAATTCACAATGTTTTATCGATTCTATTTTATAATCATTATTGGTTTGATTATTATTACTATTAATGGTTTGAATTATTTAAGTTCATTAACTGAAAATGAATGTAGAACTTGTAAGTAATATATATATATGTACAGTATAACCTCTATATATGAGCAACTCTTTATACTGAGTACTTTTGGCCAGTTCCGATAATGCTCATATTAGAGAGGTTATACTGTATATAATTATGTATCAATTAATATTTTATCTACTTATCATAGATTTAATATCAAATGATGTTAATAAAAGACTTCAAGCTATATTTAGTTGCCCAAAAAAATGGCGATTAAAATTTGGAAAATGATTTTATTATCAAACAAAATATTCTTTTGTCAATAAAGATGAACATTATTTAATGAAATAAAACTTAACAGCGAATTCGAGTTTTTCTGCTCACATTCGCTCCTACACTTGAAATAAGTCTCTAATTTGTTGAGTTACATGTAAAGCTTGACTAATTTTGTGATAACTCTCTTATTGGTTGTAATGGATAGAGAATTAAACTTTGCATCGTATGGTAATATTTACAAGTGATGTTATTGTGCAAGAATTAGGAATCCACTTGGATATAATTAGTATGTTTTCTTATATTGTTGATAGTGTTTGTATGGATTGTGTTAAGATCGCTATTGACATTTCGTCAAAAAAGTAGTTAGAAATACTTATTCTTTTTATGAAATTATGCTGTTTTATAGTGTCTAGATATGACTAATCTAAAATATAATTGGATCATTTTGTCAGATGATAAGATAAAAACAATTTAAGTTTTGGAAGAATATATATTATTCATAATGCAAACATTTAATCAACAAGGGCGAAACAAGCGAATTTTTTTTAATTTAAAATCCAAAAGTAATTTTTACTTAAAAATGAAGGAATTTCGAGCTGAAATTTTTGCCATATGTAGGGCGCATGGCTTTTGGAATACTCTAAAATTTTCAGCACAAACGAATGTGTCTCTCTCAAAACAATCAATCTTCAAGACAACGAGATTTTCTGATCATGCTGTGAAATATGAGTATTTTCTGTAACCGGATATTGGCTCGTGTATGCAAGATGAAAACGTTTATTTTATTATAATAATCACAATCTTCTTATAAACATACACTTATATATATGTAAGGTGAACAGAAAGAGAGAAAATTATCGATATATAACAACAATAACGGATAACGCAAAGAGGAACGAAATAACATATATCAACTATCAGTGAACATAGAGAACAAAAGAGAAACATATTATCGAGGATGATTGATGGTGTGATATGATATCAATGTTAACAGTCTTCCCCCTCCTTATGAGATGTATGTCCTTCTTCAATGGTATTAACAGGAGTTAAACCAAACTATCATTTGAAATAGTGTAAATATTCGTCTATCTTGACATTGTTTAATGAAATATGAAATAATTAATTTTAATTGTAATTCACAAGGAAAGTTAACAAAGATAAATGCAATTTAAATTGCTAATAAATTATTTTTTGAATAAAAATCCTTTGCTAATAAAGATTTCATTTCCTGTGTATGTATTGCCATAGAAAAATTCGATTTTCATCACAGTAAATAATTTGAATAGATAATTATTTCCACTTGTATGTGCCATTCAATATGATGATAAAAAGTTTTTTTCATGATATTAATGAATGAATTAACTGTTCTCATCAGTTATGATCAATATAACCGAGACATAATTGATTAATTTTTTTTTATATCAATAGAAATATTAATGTTTAACATTGAACATTTTGAGTGTAATGTAATGATTCATTTAAACCTATCCATGTACGATAGTCAATAATTAATTGTTCTAATGTGAATGTTTGTATTAAATTATTAATATCAATAAATGGTATTTAACGTTTAATTGGTCTTATGATGTTATCGAATTAGATTGTTTTGTCCTATTTTTCATTTATTCCTACTGTTATGGTTCACATGTTGATCCATTTTTTTTGTTTATCTTTTTATTTATTTATTATATTTATTTTATATATATGTATATTTTCTTTTCTTCTCTGTTTATCTTCTTTTATGTTTTTGTTTCATTTATTTATTTTTCTTCTTACCTCCATTTTTTGCAATATTGTTCGCGTTAAAAATAAAGTTGAACCCAATCATTACTTCTTTTTGACGATTGATAGTTACTTGATAACTAGTGTGTATGCCATCTTCAGCCGATTGTACTCTAATTTTTTGATAGTGATACCTATAATAGATAGATCTTTTGATTTTCTGTTGAAAGTTAGGACGATTTTGTTGTTTCGATTTTTTCTTTTTTGCCGTTCCTGTTCAGATAATGTTGTTGTTGTTGTGGTTCGGGTTGTTCTGTAAGATTAATTTTATCCATTTCCTGTTGTTCGGTTGTTATTGCTAGTTCAAGTGGTGGATCAAATGTATGATTTGATACTAGTTGTGTTCTATTAAATTGTGGAATATAAATTACAATTTCTGCGTCACTAATGTCTAATAAATTATCTTGCTGATTATTAATAATTGTTAATGTTGTTTTGGGAGTTTCGTTGGCGATTGCTAATGTTGTTATTTTGTTGAAATTTGCTTTTTCTGGATAGATGATTAAATATAATTCCGTAAGAGCCGTACAATCGCGTACCGCATAATTTATCATATTTATTTGTTGTTGTTTTTTTTATTAACATTATATTTATATTTACTGAATAATTTGTTTTTCCTTGTTCGAAGTAACATGTCTAATTCACATCCCCAATGATTGATTATTTCTTTTGCATGACTTTTCGTTATCGGATGCGTTTTACTATTTTTATACTATTCCTTACACAAAAATTGTAGATTACTTTTATTTTTTATTTTACCTGTGCCTATCCATTTCACAGGTCAAAAATCTTTGATTTCCTTTTTTAATGGCCCCCAGGTTAATATTTCATTGTCTTTCTTGAAGACTGTTGACCAGAATTCTTTAATTTATTCTAAAAGAAGCAAATTTCCATACGGTAAATGCTAAGTTCGAACAATCGATTCTAGTTGACTATCATGTGAAATTAAATGGGAAAGTTGCTTTGGATTGACCTAACTCGGTAAAATAACTGTAACTTTATCAAGACAACCTGTAAGTTTTGTTGCTTTTTTTTCAGCATCTTCCTTTGATACTGAATTCTTTAAACAACCATCTATTTTTCATTAAATAAATAATCTA
>JAJEKB010017165.1:0-10538 GCA_022393335.1 Macrotrachela quadricornifera | reverse complement strand
AAATAATATTATTTCCTATCCTATATCTTGGGGTATCAACACGACTGATAATGCCCATATATTGTGATGTTTATACATTTGCTTATATGTGTTTTCATTACTCTTTCTACTACTAAGCATTATCTATTTTTATAGCTATTCGTACCATTCTCGTGTCGCCAACTACGATCGATGCAGAAAAATTCAATCAAGAACATAGTCGTCAATATATTTTAATTTCAGAAGACTACAGAAATACGAAAAAAATTTTTATTCATCGCCGTTAATTTTTTTAATAAAAAACCTATATCTTTATCTTTTCTTTTTGCAATTGTTTATAACCGATGATAGACATAAGTATTGATCAAGTATAAAGTGAATAGATAATGTAAGATTTTGTGAATTTCAAACTTAATTAAGGTCTTCTTACGGATAAAGACAAGACATATTGATGGCTAAAAATAGCCGACCGGTATAGGGCCAACAGAGAATATCTACTTATTATTTTTTTTCTTGTCTAATGATCCTCATTCTATATTATGTCTTTCAAATTGAATGAAAACATAGCATATTCGACTATTTATTTTTATAT
Source organism: Macrotrachela quadricornifera (assembly GCA_022393335.1). Lineage (NCBI taxonomy): Eukaryota > Metazoa > Rotifera > Eurotatoria > Philodinida > Philodinidae > Macrotrachela > Macrotrachela quadricornifera. The sequence goes on along the minus strand of JAJEKB010017165.1, from coordinate 9,967 downwards.
GAATACTATAAAATTTAGCTAATAAGCATGAACAACGACTCTAGATAAAAATATAGAAGAGAATCGGTCGTGGCAGCTCTCACCTGAAAATGCTATCCCATTTCCAAAGATACCAGTATCAAAACAATATATCAGTATCTCCGAAACATAGATGCGACGGATACAATTCAAGAAAAAGCCACCTGATGAGACCCTTAAGCAAGGTCGAAACCGCTGAGAACAAATATGTCTTCTACAAAAATATAGCATTCTACGCGTAAAATCCAACTCAATAATAAAAAATATTCAATTCTTACTGTAATCTCATGATACTTCTTTTGAAAGTTATTCTTACTTCTAAAGACATATCAACGTGGAAGTTTTAGAAACCAAGTACCGCCTGGCGTAGACAGCTAAAAAACAAATCTTACACATATAATTCTATCAACTGTGATTCACTGTATAAACACTCGACACAGGAAAATAGGGCCACCTCATATAACAATTAAATCTAAATGTTGTCTGCAACAAGATAACGGAGAAAATCAGGCAGTTTAACGGTAGAATATCCAACCGGTTATTGGAAGATACAGGTTCAATTCCTGTCTTGATTAAATGATCCTTTTTGTCGAATCATTTGTGTTAGGCAAAACATGTCGACTGTGGATGTTTAAAAGAATTAGAAAACGTATAAATCCGTGGATAAGCGAAATGATATTAAATAATACTTTATGAATTCACTACGTGTGCTTTCTCTTTTGATTGAATGTTTTCGAAACTCACCCACACCCTCAAATAAATAAACACAAATTTATAAAAAAAGAAAATAAATAAATAAAAATTAAAGAAAACATAGATGAAAAACGAAAAATAAAATCAAGAAAAGAGGTTACAATTAGGACACGCCGAGAAAAGAGCCCGTTTCTTTTTCATAATCAAAATTAGGCAAGAGAGCCCGGAATATTTCTGTGGGAATTCATACGTACATAGATTGAGTATATGTTCTTGTCGTCTTCTTTCGAGGTCATTAGTAGTTTCCTTTCCTTCTTTATTTTCCTCTTCTTGTACACATCACATATGTATTGGATTTTCCTTTTCCTGTTAATCATATATGTGCGGATTTCTCTCTGACAACTGTTCTACTTTCTTTGTTATGTGCTATGTTCAATGGGATTTATCCCACCGTTCTACTTGGATCACTTGGTGGAAATTCTTCCAGACAGATGATTCGTTACTCTGTATATAGCTCAAGATTTTTAACGAGTAAACATAGTGTTATTCCAACACTTTCATCTTCATTCGTCTTTCAATCGCCGATCTATAGAGTTAATCATCTATCAACATGCTGACTAACTTAAGACCTCCCCCCACTAAAAAATGGATCTCAGATCAGGTACGTTCAGATGGGCTGAAATTTGGAGCAACATATTGGGGCTAAAGTGAGGAGGCTGTGGTAAAATTTTCAACTCGATACCCTGATGTTTGGCAGAGACAATAACTAAACAAAGGTCAAAATCAGCTCATTTTGTCCGCCAGAATTCTTTGTGGATCTTCATTCGATATATAGATATTTTTTGTTGCAAAGAGCCTCTCAAGATGCAGGGCCTGTGAGGCTCCCTTTTTTTAAAAATCTTATCTATGAAGCAAAGAAAAGAGTTGACAAGTTGATACACTCGAAACACTCTCGAAAAATAGTGCTCTGATTACAAAATGTTTTTCAACATAATAATAAAACAACTTTATTCAAAAAACCGAGCCTCATAGGGCCTACAGTTTTTGACGCTCTTTCAAACAAAAAAAATATTGGACTTCATCTTGTATTATGGTGGAGTATTCTTACAAATATGTGGTCAAACACGCCTTCTGAGAAAAACGCAAAAACAACTTTTTGAAATATCAGGTATCCCGAAACATGTTGTATTTTGTGAGTATCTTTGCACAGACATATGATAAAGCCTTTTTTTTTAGAACACCCATTGTGCAGAGTTTTACAAAACCTACAGGAATAAATCCCGCTTGACTTGTTCTGAGAGTCTCTTCTACACTTTTAATATTTTTCTCCAGAAAACAAATCTTGTTTTTTTTAGCAGTCGATGACAGAAAAGAATTAAAAACTTTGTCGAAAAAAGGGGTGCCCAATAAAAAAACCCATAGCGTTTCTGAAAGAACACGATTTAGGCTATCTTCCCGTGCATTTATCTCAATTTCGGTTTTTCTGACGAAAACTGACTTGTTTGAAGGGGCGAGGAAGAGGGGCCTTAAGACAAAAGAAAAGGACACATCCCAATTCAATCTAACTATTCATAAAAAAAATGTGAGCCCAATCGATTGTACCGTGTAGGAAGAAAAACGGGAAAACTTTACTCTTTTGCTGAAAAACTTGATTTTGAGAAAAACGCAAGCAAAATTGCATTTTTTAGGGTTTTCAGCATAAAATGAGTTTTTTTCGGTTTTTTACATGCAAAAAAAACATACAATGGTCTATTTTATCTCAATCTGAATTTACCAAGTAAAAATGACATTTGATTACAAACTGAAATGTGGGTCTAGGAGGGGTTAGCGAGGGTGAGAAGGGGGTAAGTGAGGGTGATGAGGGAGCTAGTGAGGGTGAGGAGGAGGGTGAGTGAGGGTGACGGTGAGATTTTGGGGAGTGTAAGGGTTAGTCTCATGTTAGATGGGGCTAAGGCGGGAATAAGAGTTGACGAAGTGGGACTTGGCGGGACTTTGCCCAAATAGACGGGACTAAGGGTTTTGAAATAAGAGTGCCTAGTACCATGCGAGAAAGGCTTCGTTTGGAAGAATTTTCTGTGGTTTTCTAGTTTTAGAATTCAATTTGAATTAAAAAAAACCATAGACTCAAAAAGAAAGATTGTTTCATCGTCTTCAAATATACTCGTTAGACAGACGGCATTTAAATGAATATATCGGACATAAAAGATAAAAAACGAAAAACGTGAATATTTTGAGTCAGAGAAGGAGTCTCGTAAAAGCTACCATATAGAGGTACTCATAGATCCTCAAGGTCTGTTATATGGAGATTCCCATAGTTCCTCAAAGCCTATCCTATGGGGATACTCATAGGTCCATAAGACCTATCCTATAGAGACATGTTATATAACGGTAGGGCTACAAGCAGATAGGGTCATAAGAGGTTAAGGTCACAAGAGCATAACAGTAAAAGACTGCAAGGGTATAAAAGAACAAACCTATAAGGTCCATCGTCGATATATATAAGGTGCCGGAAATGCAAAATTGCAGTGAATTTTTTTTCTCGTTCATATATATATGGTTGGATAGAGCTTGAAAAACTGATCACGAATATATACTTTTTATTTCGATTCGACCATTTTTTGGCTAAAAAAATCCTAAAAAACTAGTATGACTCATAAAATGCTATTTTTACCATGAATTATTTTTTTCTATAGAAATTGTCAAATTTCATTTTCAGTTATTTTGTGAACTTATTGAAAGTACTATATTCGGAATCAGCATGAAAAACTAAGTACAAAAAATGTTATTTGATTAGATGTAGAGCTAATAAGGCTAAAAAAATCCTATCAAATATAAATAGGCCCAACAGGGTAAAAGTATGTATCAGTGACCATTCTTGTAAACCTATCTAGTTTTTTGTAACAAGAGATAAAGACAACTCAATTATCTTGTTAGACTCGTCAGACCATGGGCTACAAAAGTTATTATTTTGTTTTTTTAGATATTCTTTTATTGTTGAGAAAATCGAACTTTTTCCTCATTTAATGACAAAACAAGCTAAAAGTATGAAAAATGTGTTCGTATTTCGCTGCTGTTATTATCACCGTTCAGCGAAAACGCGAAATAGATACCATATTCGGAATCAGCATCAAAAACTACATAGAACTATATATGTTTTACGAATTTTTTTTTTCGATGGAAAATTCACCTGTAGTCCCCCTCAGGTCTGTTTTTGTAAATTTTTGCCTGTGGTCCCCTAGGGTCGATTTTCCATCGAAAAAAAAAATTCGTAAAACATATATAGTTCTATGTAGTTTTTGATGCTGATTCCGAATATGGTATCTATTTCGCGTTTTCGCTGAACGGTGATAATAACAGCAGCGAAATACGAACACATTTTTCATACTTTTAGCTTGTTTTGTCATTAAATGAGGAAAAAGTTCGATTTTCTCAACAATAAAAGAATATCTAAAAAAAACAAAATAATAACTTTTGTAGCCCATGGTCTGACGAGTCTAACAAGATAATTGAGTTGTCTTTATCTCTTGTTACAAAAAACTAGATAGGTTTACAAGAATGGTCACTGATACATACTTTTACCCTGTTGGGCCTATTTATATTTGATAGGATTTTTTTAGCCTTATTAGCTCTACATCTAATCAAATAACATTTTTGTACTTAGTTTTTCATGCTGATTCCGAATATAGTACTTTCAATAAGTTCACAAAATAACTGAAAATGAAATTTGACAATTTCTATAGAAAAAAATAATTCATGGTAAAAATAGCATTTTATGAGTCATACTAGTTTTTTAGGATTTTTTTAGCCAAAAAATGGTCGAATCGAAATAAAAAGTATATATTCGTGATCAGTTTTTCAAGCTCTATCCAACCATATATATATGAACGAGAAAAAAAATTCACTGCAATTTTGCATTTCCGGCACCTTATAATGTGCAATGTTTGAATGTGTGTTACCCGCTTAAGGCTAAAGCAGACGTGTAAACTTTACAGGAAAAAAGACAACCACGTATATTGCACGGGATCGCACTAGTAGGTCTAAATACATCACAATGACTATACTTTTCTTCATATCCATACTGTTCAAACGAATGAGTTCGGGACTATTAGAAGTAGATGCGGATGGATATAGCAGCTAGATAAATAAATTCAAAACTTATATAGGCCTCCATTGACATCTTTTGGCACATTCTAATCCATTGATCTTTGATCACAGAGATATCCACATCCTCAACCTCACTCACATCCTTTTTAACAATTCATCTTGCAAGTATCTCATGTTCTCTTAAATATTCTATCTCAATTTTAGATTATCTTACCGTAATATTAATGTCATTAAAAATCGGTTCGCTTTGTTCAGATGTGAACAATTTCGAACAGCGTTGTCATTTGGAAAACTTTATTGTTATTTGGCTGGATCGGAATGTTGATGAAATAGAGGGTTATTTAAAATTAAAACATCAACTACGTCAAACTGTAAATTATTTAAAAACATTTAACAATGCAGATGCTTGTGTTGATTATATGACCGATGCGCATGACAAAACCATGTTTTTCTTAATAGTTTCTGATACAATAGGTACATTGATAATTCCACATATCAATGAACTGCCACAACTACTATCAGTTTATATTTTTTGCCTGAATGAATGCGAGGATGAAACATGGTTTGTAGAAAATCCAAAAGTACGTGGACCTTTTTTTCATAATGAAACAATTTTTGCAGCGTTGACAAACGACATTCACAGATGGTCAAACAGTTTAGTTTTAATGACTTTTCTCACTCCAGTGTATACTTCATTTGAAAATAAATGTGATTTGAATAAACTAGAAGCATCATTTATGTACGCACAGCTACTGAAAGATATTTTAATTGGTATCAAAGAAAGAGCTGACTATGAACAACAGATACGTGGAAGAATACTATCAAAATCTGAAGAACAAATTACAATATTAATAACTGGTGCCTCTACAGATAAAAGTAGACAAGATATAATAGATCTATGTCGAGAAGAATATGGAGATAATGTTAGTGAACTAAAAAAGATCGAGGAATTTGAAAAAACGTATACACACTCTGATGCTATTCGATGGTACACTCGTGACTGCTTTCTTTATCGAATGCTTAATAAAGCTCTTCGCCAACAAGATATTGAAGTTCTGTATAAAATGCGATTTTTTATTACTGATCTTCATAATCAAATACAAGCATTGTATTCTCAATCGACTTTGCGAATGCCAATGACTGTCTATCGTGGTCAGGCCATGACATCCAGTGAATTTAAGAAACTGAAGCAAAATGTTGGCGGTCTTTTGTCGATGAATAGTTTTATCTCAACAACTACTGATAGAGAAACTGCATTAAGCTTTGTCTATCCGTATATTGATTATCCAGAAACTGAAGCTATTCTGTTCGAAATTAACATATATTCGATGGAGCATCAGAGTCCGTTTGCCAATATTGCGCAATTAAGTTATATGCCAATGGAAAATGAAGTCTTATTTTCTCTGGGAATCATATTTCGAATTGAATCAGTGGTGAAATCGAATTACCGTGTATGGAATGTTACTTTAAAATTGTGTAGAAACGAAGATGAACAATTAAAAGCATTAACGTCATATATAAGAACGAAGCTTGGTGGAACAGATAGCTTGACAGATTTAGTACGACTGATGGTAGAAATGGGTGAATATAGTAAAGCAGAAAAGTTTCATCAACTAATAGCGAATGATGCTGTATTGAACACTATGATAGAGGCTAATCCAATAACCAAGGCTACTTTTTATAATATTATGGGTTTCATTTATAATGGTCAAGGAAATTCGACTCGAGCATCTGAATTTTATAAAATGGCACTTGAAATAATAGAAAAATCGAGCGAACCGACCGAATCACTTGCAGTTATACACAATAATATCGGTCTCTTGTACTATGACCAAGGCAATTTTACTCAAGCACTTGAAAATTTGACGAAGGCCTTGGAAGTTTCTAAAAGTGTCCCTAATATAACACCTGAATTTCTTGCAAAGTTTCACAAAAACATTGGTCTGGTGTACGAAAAGCTGGCGAATTATTCGAAAGCATTGGATATGTATCTACAGACACTGAATATTGAATTAAATTTTCTTCCACAATCTCATCCTGACTTCGCTTGTACATATAACAACATTGGTATGCTCTTTGAAAAGCAAGGACAATTTCAGAAGGCACTGGCTTTTTATTGGAAAGCGTTGGAGATTCAGAAGAATTCACTTCCACCAACTCATATAAGCTTAGCAATTATATATCATAACATTGGTTCCATGCTATTATTGCAGAATGATTACCAGGGAGCACTGGATAACTTTACAGCAGAGCTTGAAATTTTGTTGCGAACATATGATGTTAGTCATGCATATGTAAGAGAAACACAACTTATTATCGACTCTTTACGCTTTAAGCTTTGAATAATTTCTTAATGATTGTATATATGGTGCTGTGCACTTTCTTAATATAAACTTTTATTATTTTTCTGCGTTTGTTTGTTTTTTCTGAAGGTGCGGATGTATGTTATTGCATGGATGACTAGCTGATCATTAGTATATTTATTCAGGGTCTCACTCTTCGACATTATATCATATAAACCCTTTCCAGATTTCTAAGAAAGAGTCATTCATAATTCACCAGACTATACACATGCCTCCGCAGCTGATTTATGTACTATCTCATACAGGATTTAGATTCGAAGAAACATATGTATACTCTAAAACATGTCAAGCATCTTGATCAGGTTGCTTAAGTTTCTTAGAGTGACAGTGCTTTTGAGTGAAAATCAGAAATTAATAATAATGAATTCGGAATATTGCCAATCTGTGATCGCGCGGTCGAAACTCATACGATTAGACTTAAAGTTCTTGGAAAATTTTGTTGAAGTTTTCTAATGATTAGTGTTGTATGTATAGCTTTTGAATAACACAAATAAAATTTCAGATTTATATAGAATTATAAAGCTTGGATAGACAAATGTAATATACTTCTTATAAACAAAATTTTGCATATTCATCAAGGTACTTTAAATACTTCTCTGAATATGCGAAGAAGTATTATATCGAAGAGAAGACAAAAAGATAATAAAAGTTGCTCTAAATTCCAGAAACTCGATCTGGAATAAATTCTTGAAGATAGAATAACACAAAAGGTAATGTGCCCTGAGTTAAAATTAGCAAATGATAAAAACTATTATACATTTGTTGTTCGATCTCCGTGTACATGTACAATTTGTTAGGATACAGAAATTCGTTGAATCCTGTTGTTATCAGAACCAGCCAGATAGAGAAACGTGTTGGTTGCATTTAGAAAAACGGAATAAGAATCTATGGGATTTCGAAAGAATAGTGTATTCCCCAATCGTTTGGCACAGCAAGCTCATCATACGAATCTAGATCTTTTCTCTTTCTTATGCGACCATGGGCCTCAGAAAGATATATTTCGTTCTTTTTCTCTTCTATTAAAGGCTTTGTGCACAAATATCTATATCCACCGTAAAATATGTACTATATGTGACGCTTGATTTCTTTTTCCTTGTCTTTTTCACTCTTTTGGTGTTTTTCCTTCTTTCTTTCTTCTTTTCTCATTATTATTTCCTTCACTAAATGATGCGTTCAGGAGGAGTGATTCTATTATCTGTATATTGAACTCTATACTTTGAATCTTCTGTGTTTATACAGATTTTTCTTCTTGTTAACCCCTTTTGGGAACAATACACTTACTCAATGTCAAAAAATCGACTGATCATGTGTTCACAATACCTGAAATTGAGAAAAACTTTTCGATCTTTTGTTAGACGCTGTCGTGAAAGTTTCGAATGATGATAGCAACAGTGCCGATTAGGTAACGGCAGTAGACCGATGATGCTAACAAATCCAAAAAATTTTAGACAATATCAAAGAACTACACTTATATCTACTAAAAAATGTCGTCGAATACATTAATAAACTACAAATTGCTTCCTGATGCACCCTCGAACGAATATTGTTTATTTAGTAAAGAATATCGAATCTAAAATGCCACTTTGTCCTAAATTGTCTCTTTGTTATAAAGATCCCACTTTCATTATCTTGAGGATGCACAGAAATAAATGAAAGTTAAGAGAAAAATTCGACGAGTTTTAATCCTCTATTTTAATTGTCAATTTTTGCTGTTAAATTTCGAACATTCTCTTTTTTCCCTCGACTGAAGGGAAGATCATATGAAAAAAAAATAGTTTGTCCGTTTGTTGGTTTGCTTGTCGCAGGTCAAAAGAACATCAGTGTTAGAAGAACATATGCTTAGAACTTCTATACATATATTGGGTTTTTTGAACTTTTGATAAAACTTTACTATAGTTTATCGATTTCCAGGAATCGAAAACTAAAGTCAGAGTTTTTATCCGACTGACCACTGGTCAGCAAAATGGACCAATCAGAAATCAACTTTTTTCTATTACGGCTTTTTGAATTTTTGATGGCAGCTTGCTATAGGTTATCGATACCCCCCAAGTCGATCGTCAAAACGAACGTAAACAACGGTTTACGCTACGTGCACACTAACGTAGACGGCTGTAAACGCGCCGCACATCCCCTATTTAGTATGACTCGGATTTCATTAAGATTTCACTTGGATTACATTCGGATTGTATCCGAATTGCACTTAAATGACAAAATAAACACCTCTATATATAACCCTGTTTCTGCAAAACAAAACGGTGAATGAATCCTTGACCGAAATTCTAGAGAGAAATTTTCAGTTTTCGATCGGGATTTTTTGAGTGAAACGATCAGTAATTAGCTTAGGGGAAACGGCGGACTTCCGATTTTCGGATTTCTTTTCGATTTTTGGATTCTGAAAATCCAAATATCCAACAGCAATGTTCTTTTGCAAATAAAGGAATTTCGAGCTGAAACTTTTGCCGTATGGAGACCTCGTGGTTCCTAGAATATCCTAAAAGTTTCAACGCAAACGAATGTTTTCTTATGAAGATAATACGATTGCAAGAAATACTCATATTTCACAACACCCTTAGAAAATCCACTTTTCTTGAAAATCATAAACTTGACAGGGAAGCATCCATTTGCACTGAAACTTTTAGGATATTTCAAGAATCACAAGGCCTACATATGATAAAACTTTCAGCTCGAAAGGAGGCGGGTCGTTTTCATGGAAAAATGGACCCCTGCAAAAATCACAAATTTTTTGTAATATGGATATTTCGACCTTTATTGATTAAACACGGTCATTT
>JAJEKB010017164.1:0-15155 GCA_022393335.1 Macrotrachela quadricornifera | reverse complement strand
TCACATGAAAAATTTTTACATTGTTCTAAATATGTTTTTAAACGATCGATTATTGTATATTTAGAATTTAAATAATCATTTTTTGTTATAAAACGTGTCATTATTAATATGGGTTGTTTAAGTGTACCAATTAATTGTCGTGTTAAATTTAATTTTTTTATTATATCTAATGATATTAATTGTTTAAGATAATAAAATAATGATTTACTATTAATATTAAAAATTTTTGATAAACCATCATTACCAGATGTTGATATACCTTTTGAACGTGTTTTACATATACATTCAAGTAATGCATATTCATATTTACTAAATAATTTTTTTGTATCATATTGTCCTTGTATTATATGAAATTCACGAACATTTTGTTCAACAACTAAATGTAAACGATCAATTATTTCAATATTTTCAAGTATTAAATAATCGGATTTATTTAATATTATTTTACGTTGATAATAGGATGATGAATAACCACGATGATTTAATTCATTATTTTCAATAGCAAGATCATTTTGTGATGATGGTGGAAGAAGTTTTATTGGTAATTCATATAATTCAATACATGAACATGATAAAAGTATTTTCCATATATATGAACGTAGATATGTTTCATTTGATAATTGATTATCAGATGTAATTATTAATGGTTTAATAATAGAATATAAATGATTAAATGTACATCCATCAAGACCTTCAATAGATAATTCATCAATAAGAATATCTCGTAAATGATTCCAATTCATCATTTTTTTAAATTTAATAATATGCTTTGCATTAGATTCGAACACAAGACTGATGCAAGATGGAAATATTTTTCTAATTGGTTTCTATTTTTATCTTGTATATCTTCTTAAGAAATTATAGACTCGATAGATGGCAGACTATGATAGAGTGAACATTAATCTTTTGTATGGTTCTTGACAAAAAAAACTGCGTTTTTTTAATATGCTAATGAAGAGATAATAAGGTATAAGCAAACTTATTTTTTCCAATTTCTTTAAATTTTTAATTATTTTTTAATCAAAGTTTATTTCATTTCGTACCAAACAGAATAAATCTCTCAATTTATCTGAGTGATGTTTTGTTACAGATCAAATTTGAGCTCGATCTATCACTTAAAAAGAAATATTAGCTTTCTCTGTGAAAGATTAGTTAAAAATCCAAGATTTGTAGATTAGCAATCGAATATTGAACAAATAACTGTTTTTACTTGCCAGAGAAACATCGAATATTCATCTATATGGGAAAATTTATAGATATAAGAGACTATAATACCATATTTATTTTTACAGATTAACAATAAGATGAGAAAAAATATGAAAACGAGCGTTTTTTTGTGCCTTTTCTTTCAACCAGTCGTAAATGGCTTAACATATCGGTTACGTCTTCTCGATTTGAAAATTCTAGATCGATTGCATTTCTGGAACATACATGATAAACTATGAAAAACATCAAGATTCTGCTTCACTTCAGTACTAAGATATTTTCTCATTTCCATCAACACTGTTATTAGGATCGTAATAGCAGGGAGAATAAAAAGGAATGATTTAAATGGTTAAATTTGACTTTATTCAAATAACCAAAAGAAAAGTAACAGTAAAAAAAGACGACAGAGCAGATGAATCACGACACAGCCATACACAAGAAGAAACACCTATATATATATAGAGGAAAGCAAAGAGAAGAAAGAGAAATCGAAAATGATCAAATACATCACAAGGACAGTAATCATAAGATGTCACAATGCTGTTCAGAGAACAAGTCATTATGTAAAATTTCTTCGATCTCTTCTTGTATTTTTTCGTTTTTCACGCTCAGAAATAGCATATTCCCAACGACATTTATGTTCACGTTAACATTTTCTTAGTCAAAAAAAGTGAGCACTACATATAAACTCCGAATTTGAGGCTCGCTTACGCATCCTAATTTAATACATAATTCATAAAACTGTTGAACTGCCTGAAAAAGTTTTATTTTCAAAACAGAACATAAGTACTCACAATCCGAAAGTGTCATTTTCAAAAGAAAACAGGACTGCGTCGAGCAGTTTAATAGCTTCAAGGGTTATTTCACACACTGTTCATGTGTGGGTGAGCTACAAATTTGCAATTTACGCAACTTGGAGCACTTTTTTTGACCATTATAACTATGAAGGACATTTTCCAACATACAAAAAAAAATATTGATTAATTATGAAACCAAATATTTAAACAAATACCTATTATCCATACAAGACTTATTATTGGAAATCGAAATTGTAAAAATCTATATAAACAATTAGTACGTCGATGTCCTCAAACTTGACTACAATGACTATAAACAAAATTGTACTAAACAGATAGCCAAATAATCGATTTCTATTCCTTCCATTATATTATTTTTTTCATTAAAAATATTAATTATCTAACAAACGAAACTACAAAATAGGCAGATACTGCCACTCTAAAATAACTCATATAATGCAAATTTTAGAATATCTTTCTTATCCAATAAGATCCACGCACCGTTAGAATACAATCTATATATATGTATATAGTGTTCAGTGTCTGCGTATCTACCTGTCTGTTTCAGGTCAAAGGTCGGATAAGACCATAAGGAAGAAGGTCTTTAAGGGCTATCCTAAGGGATACCCTTAGGTCCTCAGGGGCTATACTATGAGAGTATCTATAGGACTTCAAGGACTATACTATAGGAGTACCTACAGGTCCTGAATTAGGTAAGGCAATAAGATGATAAGGAAATAAGGAGAAGGGAAAAAGGGACTAAGACAATAAGAGGATAAGGCTACAAGAACTATAAAGGACTTAAGACCAAAGAGTACATGAACTACAAAAACATAGGCGATATAAGAGTATGAAGCCGTAGGGCTTCTATGTACATATTGTCGAGTGTGTCCGTGTCTTTGCCAGGTCAAAGATTATATGTTTAATGTCATACGTTAGAGAAAAAACAGCCGTGCAGTATGCGCGGTTTCTCACTCGTTTTCAAAATATTGATACCGCTTTTCTTTTGTTTAACAAGACATCAAAAAGAATAATACATAAAACAAATAATTTATGAATATCTAGGAATTACCTTCGGTTTCCAGATTTTCTTAATTACTTCATTCCATGGCAAATAATTAAGAAGAGATTAACAATACAATAAAAAATCATTCATCAGCCATTTAAAACAATATTTGTCAGTAATAGACGAACAAACAAAAACTTCCCTTTTAACTTTATTAATAAAAACATATATTTTATGGTATCCCGAAAGATGCTCTCCGGACACTTGCTCCCCAGTGACACTTGCTCCCCAACGACACTTGCTCCCCGCATAGATGTGGGTGTAGGCGCAAGTCTGAGTGAGGGTGAGGGCGCAGGTGTGGGTGAGGGCGAGAAATAGAATGAGTTTTGGTTTTGATTGGGGTTAGATCTGGGCCTGGAGAGCAAATGACGCTGGGGAGCAAGTGTCGCGGGAGCAAATGTCCGGGGAGCATCTTTCATGGATCCATATTTTATGCCTGATGTTTAAAAATGATGACAACAGTCAATTAAAACACATCAATATCACAATAAACAAAAGAGCTATTTTCAATCTGCTTGGTCAGATATCATCATCTAACACTCATAATAAGAATGAAATCGAGAATAATAACATAAATACTGTCAAGCACGAAGATGAAGATGAAAACTACTGTAACTATCAAAGTCCATACATGACGGAAAAAGTCGAAACCAACAAAACAATGATGAGTTGTCCAGATCGTTTATAATAAATTCAAACTACGACTACCATGTACCACAAACTCAAAACAATACTTTATCTAATAAAGCTTCAAAAAAAAACAATTCTTTATAAACTGTAAAGTTTTCCTATACTCATATATTTTGATGTGACTCTCAGTCCTGAATAAAACATCAATAACATAAGACTCAACATAGATTCATGATCAATAATAATTTCTACATTGGCTCACAATCGAAGGTTCATTAGAACAAAATCTATATGTATTTCTAAAAAGCTGAACATCATCTGATGAGATCTTTGAGCATTGTCGAAATCATGATCACGACGTGCTTTACAGATCACAACTATTGTCAAGTCATCTATCGTTTCCTTTGAAAGTTTATAGATTAAATCGATATAGACGTCCTATTTACGATCTTTGGATCAATAGAATAAAATTCATAAATGGGTGAATTGCACTCGTAGTGTACGGTCGCGTTTCCAAGACGAGAACATTTATATCTCAACTTCTGCTCAAGAGATTTTGACGATCTTTTTTCAAAAACACTCCTTGTTGTCTACCCTACTTATCATAAAAATATCAAGTCTTTTGGCTACCATTTCTACAAAGTTTGCAAGCATGAACGGTAAAAAATCAGTGATTTTTGGCGCCATCTACCGACGAAAATGCCGTTTCTCTCACAAATTTTTCATTAAATGAAAATAATCTTTTACAGCCATTTTCTAGCAATGACTTTCCTCTTTCTGCTCATATAAATTGATTAAATCTTTGGTTTTGATTTACTCATCAAATAGTAGAAAAACTACCTAAACATACATTTTGACCAGTTTTTGTCCCAACAGATTATATTCAATCTACTGAAGCCAATGTAAAAGCAAATGCGGATTTTTTTTATTGTTTGGTAGAGTAAAGAGCGAGAAATTGTTTGATAAAAAAGTTCTTTTCGAACGAGCTTATGGATCCAATAAAAAGCTAAAAATAAGACGGTAGGGGTACTGTTTTCTTGCTAAATGTCCCAACAGATTTTGAATTTTGTTTCTTTGATTTCTCGGCAACTATAAAAGCTAAGGCCATGATTTTTTTTATCCTTTTTAGTTGACTATATGATACATCTGCGGTAAAATTTTCAGCTCTTAAGAGACGTTCCATGAGAAAACCAAAGATTTTCTATATACATCAAAACATGTGGGTCAACAGATTCTGGATCTGACCCCATAGGAAGTTAGGCTTTATTGACCCATATACGAATCCAAAACATTACGGTCTAAAGATTTACTTTAACAGAGTTAGGGTATGTCGAACCGTATTACCCCGAAAAATGACCCTGAAAAATGGGCTAAATTAAACTTTTTTGTTTTCTGAATTTTTTTCTTATAAATTTTCTTCTAATCAAATTGAGTTATATACCAATCGATAGAGCTTGATTTGCTCTACAAAACTGCCTATATGGCATTTTTCATTTATCTTAAAATAGGAATGAAAAAGTTCAAATACATGTTTTCGATCGCACACAAAAAATCCATCCTTTTCAGTATTTTGCCCAAATGGCCCAGTGAGAAATCGTTCCCCAAAAATATCGATACATCATATTGTAGCCCATTCGATTCTGCATCGAATCATATATTAGGCTTTTCTCCAAAATGTTCTAGCGATGCAAAAGATAAAGTCGAAGATTGACAATTAACACCATTTTCCACCTATTTTCTATAAAATTGAAGGAGTGGGCATGTTCATGTTTGTGACTTTTTGCTTCATAATATTTTATTTTTCGAAATAAACTAAATACCAATCAATAGACCTTAGCTTGCTCTACAAAACTGCCTGCATGGCACTTTTCGTTTATCTCAATATAGAAGAGAAAATATCTACATACTGTAGGTTTGGACATAAGATAACCACTTAGCTTGTTAGTATTTTGAGAAAATTTTCGTAATATATTTTGATTCTAAGGAAATCAATAAACTCATACTGTAGCCCGTTCAATTCTGGATCGAATGATGTATTGGGAAATTTTTCAAATGTTCGACAGTGGTGATAGATTAACGGTAAGCACCGTTCTAGTCCCACTGTCTAGTTATTAGTGATGCTTTTGTAGTCATGTAAAGTCATATCCTTTAGTATGGCGCACTAGCAAAATTACTTTATCAGATACATAATTCAACATGTTCTTTCTACTGAGACTATTTTCAAAGGAAAAATCGATATTTAGAAAGTATTTTTACTCTAATATAACCCCTCAGCGCTCATATATATATTTTTTGGACCCATGTTTAACGATTTTCAAGCAGTGCCATTCATGTGTCACTTTGGAAAGTGTCATATCCAGAATCAGCTCAAAAAATTGAGTTAGAAAAAGCATCTTGCAGCTCAATTTCGCATCTTTCATTTTTTTTCGAAATTTACCTGGGGTACCCCTCAAGGAAATTTTCGAAAAAAATCAATTAGTTCCAAAACTGGTTTCAAGCGTGCAAAACACGTCTAAACGTTTTAAAATGTTATTAGAAAGTAAAATTCTTGGTAAAAAACAAATAAAATACTATTTGCGAACGAATTCATTTTTTTTTGAAAATTTCCCTGAGGGGTACCCCAGCTAAAATTTGATGAAAAATGAAGGATTCGAAAACAAACGTAGAAATACTTTTTTCTGACTCAGTTTTTTGAGCTGATTCCAAATATGATACTTTTGGAAGTGATACACGGATGATAATACTTGATAATCGTGAAATATGGGTCCTAAAAGTGTATAAGTGAGCTCTCATGCGTGATATTATGGCAAAAGTGCTTTACCAGACATCGATTTTTGTTTTAAAAATAGTCTCAGTAGAAAGAACATATTAAATCACGTATTTGATAAAGTAATCTTGCTAGAGCACCTTGCTAAAGTATGACTTTGTATGACTACAAGAACTACTACTAATAACATGAAGCTCTGACTGGGACGGTGTCTATCGCTGATCTATTTCATTGTTCGCCATTTGAAATTAATTCTCAATACATCGTTCGACGCAGAATTGAACGGGTTACAATATAAGTCTATTGATTTGTTTCGCGTTTAGAAGTATAATGGATATTTTATTAAAATACCATTGGATAAATGCTTAGGTTATGTGTGAAAACTGAGTAATTGTGCTTTTTCGGTAGCATTTTGGAACTATTAAAAGTTCTCATATATACCATGTTGTAGAGCAAGTCAAGCTCTATCGATTGGCATATGACTTATTTTGAAAAGTGAAAAAAATTGAAAAAAAGATTATAAATATAAATGCCATATAGCAATGATTTTTCCCAAAAATAGATGGAAAATGGTGTTAATTGTCAATCTTCGACTTTATCTTTTGCATCGCTAGAACATTTTGGAGAAAAGCCTAATATATGATTCGATGCAGAATCGAATGGGCTACAATATGATGTATCGATATTTTTGGGGAACGATTTCTCACTGGGCCATTTGGGCAAAATACTGAAAAGGATGGATTTTTTGTGTGCGATCGAAAACATGTATTTGAACTTTTTCATTCCTATTTTAAGATAAATGAAAAATGCCATATAGGCAGTTTTGTAGAGCAAATCAAGCTCTATCGATTGGTATATAACTCAATTTGATTAGAAGAAAATTTATAAGAAAAAAATTCAGAAAACAAAAAAGTTTAATTTAGCCCATTTTTCAGGGTCATTTTTCGGGGTAATACGGTTCGACATACCCTAACTCTGTTAAAGTAAATCTTTAGACCGTAATGTTTTGGATTCGTATATGGGTCAATAAAGCCTAACTTCCTATGGGGTCAGATCCAGAATCTGTTGACTCACATGTTTTGTCAATCTTTGGTTTTTTCGTGGAGCGTCTCTTAAGCACGTACTATTCGTGAGAAAATAGTATTTTACTCGAAAAATGTCCCGACAGATTAAATTTAATCTACTAAAGCCGATTTAAAAGTAAATTCAAATTTTCTTTTTCTGTTCGATAGAACAAAGAAGGAGAAATCTTTTAATAAAAATTTTTTTTTCTAAGGATCTTTTAAATCAAATAAAAAACTAAAAATGAAAGGATGAAGATGATGAGGGTGTCATCCGCACCTTGTCGCCCTCAAGATATGTACGTATATGTGCAGATAAAATTCTGCATATGCTCATCAGATTCTCCCTTTCAAAAGCTTTCGATTGATATATAATAACAATATTTAAATTGTCATTTCGTGATTTTATTTTGTCAAAATATTTCTAAAATTATGTGTTTTATTATACCAAGAAATCTTGGGTACTGCATTTTTTAATAAAATTCGATTTTTTTTCTGAAGTGAAATAACTGACAGTTGGGAAAATATTTGATTCATACACAACTGATAGAGCTCTATCGAATGCACAATGCAAGTTTGCTTTATAGTCACTTTTCTTTTTTTCAATTTTTTACGTCAAACCGTACAATACGGGCACAATTCACCAAAATACAATTAGGACTTCACTACGAGATGAATTCATCGAGCAAGATCAAAATGTGTCGTAGTTTCCTTGAATGATCCTCACCCTCACACCCCTCATCCACACTCCGTAACGGTAGAATTTAAATCGGTTAATGGTACATACAAATTTGATTCCTACCTTGATTATATGATCCTTTTTATTTAATCATTCGCGTTAATCGAAACATATCCAATGCGGATGTATTAGACATCAAACGCACCGAAATTCATGCATAATCGAAATAAATACAAATAATTCTTCGAACGATTGCTTTTTACACTCTTTCTTTTTCGATTAAACCTTTTAGAAACTCATCCTCACACATTACCCTATATCTTTCTATTTTCAACTTCTTATATCTATCCAAAATTCCTTGTAGCTATCTGTTTCTAATCACTTACACCTATTTCTAACCTAATATTCATCTTTAACCGCTAATAACTATCGGGTGACCCAGAAAAAATCGGACACTTTTATTTTGATCATAGCATTTGCTCTGTTAAAGCTATATAACACCAGCTTTGTATTTCAATAGTTTCCCCAAAGAACTCTCAACAAAATTTTAAATTTCATCTAAAAAAGAAAATTTCGAGCATTTCGCAGAACTCTATACGTTTGTTTACTCCAGTCTTCATCTTTTTTCTCCAGGAAATCATAACGAAAATTAGTTACATCATGCTCAAAGACATGAAAAGTCACAAAACGATTTTGTTTTGACGTTAACTGACGAGAAATCATATGATTAAAGTTCAATAAAAGGAAATATTTCACGTCAGTTGGCAACTGAATCGATTATCTGTTTCTTTGATAGTGATGAAATCGGTTTGGCTCAACATTCTATAAACTATGATCAATTGAAACATTGACGTTATATAATTGCATTAGTTAACGTTACTCATCCTTTAAGGGCTTCAAGGGTTGACTGGCAACCAATGACTTCGAAATATTACTGGGAAAGAAGTGACTGTAGTTGAATGCAGCGGTTTGTGTGTGGCTCATTCACGTTATATCATTCTCTTTTCTTGTCAAAATAAGCAGAGAACACTCGAAACTCACTCATTTGTTTTCTTTTTAACATTCGATGAAAAATGTTAACAAATGAAAACATCATTAGCTGCTGGGCATTTTCACGGGATGTAGTTGGATGAAAGAGAAATACATTGATGGATACAAGCGAAGATGAACTTTGTTAGAGAACGATAGAGGTTTCAGCATCGAATAAAAATCTACCTTCAAAGATATTTGAATGTATATTTAGCTTGAAAATTATTCATCTCTAATAAGAGCGGAGTCTTTTCTAAATGTGTTTCGCTTAAATTTTATTATTTATTGTCTTCATCTTTGATTTCGTTTCTAACAGCAGTGAGTAAGTGTTCCAAATATGGAGTTTATGGTCTTTTTGTTTTCAGATTGAATTCCAAAATAAAAAAAATTCACCTCAACTTATTCAACACCCTATGGGACTAATGGGACCTGTCAACGAGACTTCTATATTATCCATAATGATAACTCTCGACATTCCACTCCGCTATATGGAAACTAAACGCATCTAGCCCATTCTTAAAATACAATGAAACGCCATTTCTGGCAATTTTTTCATTAACAATTCGTTATGCAAACCATAATGATTAAATGAAATTTTGAGCGAACAATAACTGTTGACAACTACTTGCCATCTTCAAGTATTCAATTACGTAAGAAGTATCATACTATAGCTCGCATTCTAAAGTACACCGAAGCAAAAGGCCCAATTGAATCATCGGTCTTCATGGGACAACATGGGTCTTCATGGGACAACATGGGGCTTCATGGGAGTATGGGGTTTCATGGAACAACATAAGACTATCCCATGAGGTCCCATAGTCCCATGATGTCCCATGTAGTCTCATGTAGTCCCAGAGTCTCATGTAGTCCCAGAGTCTCACGTAGCCCCATGAAACCCCATGTTATCCCATGAAGCCTCATAGCTCCATGAGGTCCGATGTAGTCCCATGAAGCTCCATGAAACCCATAGTCCCATGTAGTGCCAATTGCCTCTTAATATGAGCAGTCCATTCGGTCGGTTAGTCCCACTGTCCCTGCAACTTCATTTGAAATTGAGTTGAAATTTTTTTTTTTGAATTCAATCTGAAATCAGATAGACCATTGTATGAAAATATGATCTGCTTCTCATTGAGCTCACTTTTCTCCAGAATTTGTTGATTTAATCAATGATTTAGAAGAAACAACAGTTACTTTACATTATACAAACTTACAGATACAAAAGTGGATAATAACAAAGCGAACGCTTATAAAAGATCATTTCGAATTGTTTCAATTGAAAAAACAATTATTTTATATTGTCAAAGATAAATGTGAGACAAATACGCTTCTTGATACCTCACTCATCATCCATTCCGTCTTCATCCTTCGCTACGTCGAGCGAAATTCCAACAGTGAATGACGATTTGTTTTTAGTGAGAAATCAAAACGAATGAAATTTTCAAGTATTCTTTCATTTTTTTGACGGGAGTAGAGCGAAAAAAAAACTGAGCAAGCAACAAAATTCTGCTGCATTCTCTTGCAATTATTGATACTTTTTCGTGTCGTGCAACGAATAGCGCTTTTGTTGATTTATTTTCGTAATAATTTGAAGGCACGTGAACTTTATCTTCAATCTTTCTATGGCAGATAAGTCTATTTGTCTTCAAGAATAAAACGAACGTAAACTTAAGAGGAACCACATACATTAGCCATTGAATTTGTTTTTTTGATAATAATTCACCCAAGCAGCTTCCCCTTTTTGTCAAAAAATTTGATAATTTCTAAAGTTGTAAAGAGGAGGCAGAAGCTGTTCATAAGTCTACTAAGTAAAACGATAGGAAAAGATATTTGTTAATGTTTCAGATAAGAAAAGAAACGAGAAATGGCTATGCCAAAACCGAAAATACAGAATTCGTTGAAGCATGTTGAGTGGGTGTGGAAATCCAATCAAGATCCATTCTCAACATCTGAAAAAGAGCAATGGAGCCACTATTCAGATGTGGAGAACATCATAATTGAAGGGGCGTTCGCAAATAATCAGCCAAAAGCTGTTCTCGACGAATATTACATCGATTTTAAGAAAGGTCGTCAAATATCAATCACTGACAACTACAGGCAACGACCCGTTGAGCGTCTCGTCAGAAATCGAGAAGATAAACATTTGCGCGAAACACGATTTGTCGATCTCCCTGTCGCTAGTGGGCGTTCGTTTGGGGGACAATATGGTTGGGTTTCTCCTTTTATCATCGAAGTTCGAAGATATTTGGAACTTGAAGACAGAGAATTACCGTCGAAAGAATCGAAACTGATCCCGATGATCGTTGAAAAAGCAGCGCAAGGCATTATCGAAGAAGGAACACCTCTGAAGAAACGATGTGAAGCAGAACAAATAGCCAATCAACTTCTTGAACAAAAATACAGTACAATGAAACAAGTTTGGAAATGTTGCGTTTATTTGTACACATTAGAAAGTTTCTTGTACAAACTATTGAACGAGACGATGAGACTGATTGGAGACAAAGACAATGAGAAAGTTTGGAAAAGTAAAATTCGCACTTTAGGACCATTTTGCTTGTTATTATGGGACGATCCTTTGAATTCAAAAGTGACAATGAATAAAACTCTGTATCGAGGAGCAAATTTGACACCCGAAATGATCAACAGATATCGACACATGGCCAAGAATAAAAGCGAATATGGATCATTTCAAGCTTTTACATCGACAAGTCGTAATCGAAAAAAGGCAAAAAAGTTCGGAAATACTTTATTTATTATGGAAGTCGAATGGGCTTTTATCGCTGATCTCAGTCATTTATCAGAATATAAAAAAGAAGAAGAAGAGTTAATCACACCGGGTGTTTGCTTTCGTGTTGAAAGTGTCGAAATCAAGAAAAAATATCACATCCATTTGAAATTGAGACAACGATTTTCGAGTAAGTTCAAACAAAGATTTGTTTTGCTTGAAGATTTTCAATTAGAGAAAAGAATTAATCTATCCAATGAAGTTCAATATTGAAATTAATAAAAACGAATTAAAAGGAGAATTGTGTCTTTTCGTGTTCGGCTATATTGTTCTCGATTTTGAATGGATTATCAAGCCATTTTTATTGTTCTCAATGTATTAATTAGCAGATTTTAAATTTTACCATTTCGTTTTAAAATTATCTCCATGAAATAATACGAAAATCTGACGAGGAAATATTTCCAGGTGTCCCATTCTGATTCGGTTTGTTTAGATATCATTCAATACGAAACCTCGAGCAGATAAAAAGACTAAAAGGACTTAGGTTGACGACTCTTCCTCCAAACGTTATGGCCGTTTTTGCTGACTTATCGACCGATTTTAAGATGCTTACTGAAAAATCGAATTACGAAATTTAGAACTGAAAACTTATTTGAGGGTGAGGGTATTTCATAAGTTTTGACTCATTTTTGTTCTTTTCCTATCTTTATCATATTCCATCGTGGAAAGATATTGAGTATAGACTCTTGAAAAGCAACATCGAAGCTATCATATCAAAAAACTGTATGCAATTTGCATGAATTATAAGAGAGAATTATATTAATGAAAATTTTGGAAAAATTAAGTTAGATGCACGTTTAGGTTCTTATCTATCTAGATTAAAATATAACACTACCATTCGATACGATAGCAAATATTGTTCTTTATCGATGTACGCAAGACCGACCTTACAGCGACGAATAATTCGACAGTGGATTCTATCAGACTCCGGCAAAATCATGATTGTGGATCCATTATTGGATCTCTAGTATTGGGATCTCATTGAATCTTGCAGGAATCGATCGAAATCTGAGAGGACTACAGGAATCTCTTTGAAATCCGGCTGCTAAAATTCTTACCAAATCTGACAGTTGAATTTGGTCGGATGGTTACCGGATTCCAACACTAGAAATTTGTTAGTGAATCTGAAATCGGAATTCCGTTTGGATCTGGTCAGTTGACCGGGTTCTATTAGAATCGATCGGATTCGCTGTCGGATTCATTCATCTGGATTTCTACATAGCTCCATTCAAGAAATATAGGGATTTTCCAAAAGCTTCTTTTTTAGAATATCTGGTCAGGTATCACTCTAAAATGTCTCCAGAAAGGACTAATTGACTGTGTTAAGACAATTGAGGATATATGTTTTTCGTTTAAACAACACTCTGACATGGTTATAGTGGATTTTTTCACATTTGATATTTTCTCACTATAGGACTGTACAAGGCTATGCTGTAAGAAACATCCTATAAACATATCAAATCCCTTTGAAACAAAAAACAAACGCCACTAGTTGGCTCAGTATGGCCGGTCAGACTTAGGGCCGGACCGAGCCTTCAGGTTCAGCCCAGACTAACTTTTCAGATCGGTCGAACTTTTACCAGTTTTTACCGATCATTGTTTTCATTTTGAAACATTTCTTAAGTGACTAAAACTTGCCTGTTCTACTCATTTTGAACGGCTTTCCTTAGCATAGCGATGAGAAAATGCGAGTTTGTAAATTTTTAACTAATGAGTTTTTATCTATTATTGAAATCTCAGCTCTAAACATTCATGAATATTTCCACTACAGAATCAGTGTTTCAAAGTTCGTTGAGAAAATTTTCTCATGCACACAAAAACCTTGTGAGACATTTGAAGATGACATCAATTTATTCAATATGTTTTCCACCTTGAAATTTTGAGTTCATTTCTTTGGTCTATTTTTGAACAGGTTTCACAAAATCTCAATAGCTGGTACTTTCCAGTTCGCGCTTTCAGAACAAAATATCAGAAAGAATACGTTCTGTCCTGAAGGTCGCGTCTGCGACTGCTGTCATATAACTGTGAAAATATTTAAGTATAAAGAAACCTTGTTCAGTAATGTTAGTACGAAAAATTCTACATTCTTAGCTCAGTTTGCCTATCACTCTGTAGTAGCGTCCGTTTTGTGGATTGGAATCCTTTGTAGCTGTGTCAGTAATGATTTCAAATAAAAAATGAATCTAACTAGACATTCGTAAAGCAATTATATCGGTGTTGAAAAAAGCCAACCAGAATGTACTTACATATAGGTCAGTATTAATTTCCTTGAATTCCTTTTCAAACATACAAAGATCTATTTAAATTAAATTTGAACTTTAGAGGTAAAAAGACAATCCAATTCAAAATGAAATGGGGGTCTTACAAGCCTTAGCGAGTCTCATTCAATTTTAGTTTATATGGGTGTGGGCAACCGACATGATACCCCATTTTGGTAGTCCTATTCTAAGGATAAAACATACTATTGTCCGAGTCATATGAGAGAGGATATCAGATAACCTTGGATTGGCCCGAACAATACCATGTTTTATCCTTATGATAGTAGACAAAAGCTACTAGCTCAAACGACAAGCTGATAGCTGTTGTCCACTATTGTAAGGATGAAATATGGTGCTGTTCGGGCCAATTCAAGGTTATCTGATATTCTCTCTCATATGACTCGGACAATAGTATGTTTTATCCTTAGAATAGGACTATCAAAATGAGGTATCATGTCGGTTGCCCACGCCCATATATAGGTTTATATATAACTTCAAATCCACATTATAATTTACAAAGTTTTACGAACTTTTTCTTAAATTCAAATTCTTAAGTATTCTTAAGAAGCATTTATATTATATTGTACAAGTGTTTTTCAGCTCCTCTTCTTCAGGAACTTTCATATGGTTGGTTACAGAACGAAAAAAAGTATATATATATATGTCGTATATGTTCATTCATTATCTATATATTTATAAAAAATAAGAAGGTCACTGAATTAATATTGTTAACATAGTCTATATTATTTTTTACATTCAGAAACCTTTTTCTTATGTGAATTAAATCAGTTTTTCCTATAATATTAAAGTCCAGCGAAAGTGGAAAAGGTGAGACTTCCGTACTCCCAGAGTACAGTAGAAGTACAGTGTGAGTACAGTG
>JAJEKB010017163.1:48815-81669 GCA_022393335.1 Macrotrachela quadricornifera | reverse complement strand
ACAGATTACAAGTTCTCATGGAGACTTTTAAACCAAGGAGGTTTAGACTATTGCGTTGATATCATATATGTTCTATATAGTTTCATAAATTCATTGATTAATTACCCACGTTTTACGTAAGTGAAATAAAGACGAATGGCGAGTTTTTTTAACAAAAATCTCACTGAATTATAATTACTGTAGGTGTGTTTGTTTAATTAAAAAAGATTATTAATTGACCGTTCTAAAGAACTACTTATATTAGATTATAATATGAGACAATTTGATAAAATAAAGCTATTTCGACTTTAAACATATATATGTCTCAAGATGTTTTGGTGTTGGTCAATAATTATCTTCTTAAAAAATTCTTGGGCAATTGCCTAATGTCTACTCCCTCTGGCTACGTCAGTCTCTTTACTATGTACTGATTTTTTCTCTTCAACATGGACAAAACAAAAAACAAAATGATGGTATCTACAGACTTAGCATCATGTTTATAAAACTGCTACCAAAATGATATTATAAATTATTTTTACTTCATTCATTATATATCTATGTCATCTGACAGATAGAAGTTGATATACTCAATAAGCTGATTATTTATCATCGAATACACTTTTCCGTTGCTGTTTCAGAAAAGATCACACTAATGTATCGTCACTAGAAATGATTAAAGATTTGATAGAAAACAGAAAAGTTATCTTGACGCAAATAATGATTATCTATGTAAAAGAGGAAATGCCGTATAACCGTCGTAAGACCTCGTTAGAATTAGATTAAGTTTCCTCAAAAGTGTTAATAGAAATAAGGACAAGTTCAGTAGAATAGAGAAATGTATAGTGCGTTATTGAAGAGTAATATTCAAAAAAACCTATTCTTTTTTATAAGTTAATAAAATCCTTTAATTTATTACAGAGTTTTAGATACGATAGATATTCTTCGAACCTTTACTAATCCTCTTTCGTTTACAACGAAGTCATAGATAATAATAGAGAATATATTTATAAATGTGGTTTTTTATTAGAGTTTTATTTCTTTGAAAGAATTCGATGTGTCATTTTTTTCTTAGTAACTAATTGTAAATATTACTAATCAAGAAAGGAAGGATGTTATTAAAATAAAGTGAAAAAATTCATATAGTTCAATCGATCTTGATTACATATCTTTTCATTTATTACAGGTATCTTATTTTAATACGAGTTGGGGAATTTCTAGTATAAAAACGCCTATCATGAAAAACCTCAGCGGGAGGATCTTGTTGTAGGTAAGATTCTGGCCGCAAGTGCTCAGTGCGTGTTGGTGTCGCAGAGGCTCTACCTCTCTATATGTGGATCCGAGTAGTGTATTTGTAACTCATCTTCATCCACACTCACACTCAGATCGACACCAGAACTTCATCCAACACCTAAATTTTCATCTATTACTTTACCGGTAGGCACATTCACACTAAGACCCTCATGCTAAGGTATTAATGATAACAATTGGTGTGCTGACTATTCGCAGTGTTGAACGTTTATGTTGAAAATTCCGGTTCTATTTCAATACATAGAGGTTTCATTCTTCAGAATAATAATGCAAGGCCACATCGAGCTTGGATTACCAAGGAATTTTTAGCCGAATATCACATAGAGTCATATCTAAGATTCTGTGACTTCTTCTTATTTCCAAAATTTAAAAATTAGCTACGTGGAATTCGGTTTGACGACCACAATGCAATGTTAACAACTTTAGAACAAGCTATTGACAGTCTTACAAAAGAAGACTTACAAAACTGCTTCGAAAACTAGTTTATTCGAATGCATTAGTGCATTGATGCTGAAGGACAGTACCTTGAAAAACTACATTAGAATCAGCCTTTCAATATTTATCGTGAGGACTGACAAAGGAACGTTTTTAGTGGCCCATGTATATATATATCATGAAAATGCCGAGTTTCTACCTATATTAAGAAAAACTATCTGAAATATCATTAAGTATTTATGCTTGATTATGACTGAATATCTTCTATGGTAGTATCGAAATAACAAACCATCAACAAATATTTAGATTAAACAATCAAGAAAATACTGCGATGGAATTGCGACGCAGTGCTTAAAAAATGGACGACATGGACAATCACACAATACGTATTCATGCTTGATAAAAGTATTCTATTGATATAAAATTTGTATCGATATGATTTGAATAAATATATATTAAAAGAACGCGAATTCTAGTGATTATATCACGATAGTAAAGATTATTCTCTTATTGAATAAAATTAAAATTACATTTAGAATTTACGCGATAACGAAAAATTTTTGTAGAGAAAATTAAGTTTAGTTTTTAAAAATATAATTGATTGATATAATTAGTTAAAGTTTAAAGAAAAACTAAACGTTTCAATCATTAATTCTACGCTGAGAATTTCTTTGAGATCATTAAATTAAACTTTCTAATATTAGATTATTTAATGTCTTGTGGTAAGTACTAGTAATAAATATAAGCTATTCTATATACTTTTATCAATAATTTTTCTGAACATACCTGATTTTGTATTATATTGACTAGTTTTATTCATTTGTATTGTGTTGTTATTTGTATAACCTTGAGCACCTTTAACTTTGTCAATTTTTGGTTCAGCACTAGCAACATTTGTGTTTGATTTTTGTTTTGTTTCTTTATCTAATATATAAAAATAATATAAGATACATATTGAGAGGAAAGTTCTTTTTCTTATACATTTTATTAAACTGTATCAAAATTTAATTTCATCGGAATAATGGAAATGCACAGAAAGATGAATACAATTCAAGTTTTCTAGCACCTGGTTTTTGCCTCTTATATACTAAATATTAATTTAATCTTTGGAAATATATTGAATTTGTGAAGTTTTCTATTTTGTGAAACACGATATGAAAGAGAGTGTTGAAGTGTATAAGAACAGAAATTTGGGCCCACTCTTTCCCTCCCCTCGCAGACTGTGTTCGACACCTTAATAATTAGACACTGATTAATTAATTATTTGATAACTAATTAATCGATTAACTAAACCGTTACTAATTTATTCATTATCCAGTGCCTGATTAATTCGTGTCTGATTAATTGGCATCTAATTAATTAATTAATCACTCATCACAGATTGTGACAGACTGGCTCTCAGAGTAATCACGGGGTAAGAAACACGGTCTAGAGACTTTCACATACTGTGAAAGACGGCTTCAGAGTACTATCAGAGATCGTGTGTAACTTAAATTTAGTTAAAATATCTTTGGAGTATCTCGTTGTTGAAGTTCTATGCTCTAAATTAAGGAATAATGTGAAAGTACACCCAGCTATTCATAAAAGACAAGTTTGTAGGAAATTAGCAACAATGAATATATTCTGTATCACATTTTAATCCCGCAGAAATCGTACGACACACCTTTTATATATTACAAATAGAAAATCATAAAATTCTATTATTTTATGAGATACATTTGTTTACGTCCGAGGAAGAAACTACTATGGACACAAACACTTTTTGGAGTTTTCTTATTTTCATTGGAATCTATTTTGCTAAAAGATTGAACAGCATCTAAATACTTCTCTTGTCAATATCATCACTAAGATGTACTCATTGTATAATAGTTTAATAATATGTCCTTTCAAAAGATCTTTTACTAATACAGTAATATTAACGTTACATTAAATAAAAATGCATAAAAAAGTCATGTTAAACTTCACAGTTATAAACAAATCTTTTGATATTATAAGTATACCAAAAAAAGTATGGAAAATAAAATAGATTTTAGACAATTTTAAATGTTTTATCGAGCTATAGTATGATGTCAAATGTAATATAAAACTAGTCTTAATCACATGTGCTTAGATTTCGATCTAACCTCTTCATCTCGTATGATTTAGTAGCATTAAATGTTTTTCTCTTTTTTAAACGTCAACATGATTATGTTAGAAACCAGGAAATTTTAACTGAAGTATTATTTTGTTTAGGATAGGGTTTAAAAGATCGTTTAGAATACGTGCATGACATCAAAGTACTACTATTGATCACCTATAAATTGATCTTAATAAATATTATTCACTTTTACTATAAGTTCATATTACATTTGAACTTGAGTTTTCTTGATGATAAATGCAATTAACTTACTCGAAACATTTTGATTTGATGGTTTTGAAGTGACATTCATTTTGTTCACAGTTGATGCCAATGCTTCATCATCATTATCATCAATTTCAACCAAATGTACGATGTGTGAACCAGAGTGCTCTAAAGCATTACTTTTGACACGAAATTCCGTTCCCATTCGTAAAATAACTTCATTTTCACTCTCATGTTCTGTGTAACCAGATATTTTTTTACCGTTCACAGCTTCAATTAAAAAAAGAGTTGCATTTTTATTATTACCAAGAAAATTTTTAATAACAGCAACCGATGATGAACATGAATTAATACTCCACCATATCACAACCTGATTTTCGGTGAAATTTTTCCCAATGTCAAGGTTTACACCTCGCCATAAAATTTCTTTAACAGTAGGTAATTTATCTAATGCTGTATCAAACAATTTTAAATATGGAAACCATACTTTTAATGCTGATCGATTTTCTGATCGTAATGCTTTATTTAGTACACGATATAAAGTAGTATCACCCCATTCCATTGTATAAATGTAAATAGCAGCTGATTGATCTTTCGACAGTCCCTGTTCTGATGGAAAATGACAATGTTTTTTGGCTATTTTTATGTAATACGGTAATTCATCAATTTCGGATTCGACGGGTTCAAGTGCTTTTTCAATCGAAACAAGTTTTTCGCTGCGATATCCGTAAACTGGTGGAAGTCGTTTAGTCGAAAGATCTACGTCACCAAAACGATTCATTGTGTAGATTTTATATTCTGTTATAAGTGTAATAATTTTCAATCTGAAATATTTGATAAAAATGTTTCGAATTTACAGAACTATAGAAAAAATCATACAAAAAAATATGTTATTAGTATTCTCTCTCTAAACAAAGATATGAACATGAAATATTTTTTCTTTTCTGATAATATGTTTATGATATTATCGAGAAATATGTTTAAGCACAAAAATCGATAAAACGAACAATGAGGACTACCATTCCCCGTATGTCTTAACAATCGATAGTACAAAGAATGTCATACTTTGTCTCTTGAAAATCTGTCATTATATTATTTTTATAAAATCCTTGACAAGATATTTGGGATCATGTATTGCATATGAAGTTTTCATACATATTCTAAGAAAGCTTTTAGTTTTAACGATGATTGCCTTGTAACAAAGTAATGCTTTAGGAAGAAATATTTCTATGTACGTTGCACCATACTGCAAGGGGGGAAAAGTGGAACCTGGTGGATCCTCTGGATCCAGAGGATCCACCAGGATCCACCAGGATCCACCAGGATCCATCAGGATCCATCAGTATCCAAGTTAAAGTTAAAGTAGTTATACTCATGATATCCATGCTAGTTATTCATGACTTCTACGTTAACTTTGATGACTTCAGAATTTTATTAGGAACAGACTATTTCTCGAAAATAACAGTATCTTATAATGTTTAATCAAAGACTTTCTAGATCCAGAAATTCGATTTGCAAGAAGGTTTCTTGAATTTTACACACTTGAGAATCTCACTTAGAGATGACTATTACTCTCCAGAAGGTTTTTCTCCACTATTGAGAGGACAAAATACTGTGTTATTCGGACCATGTGCACGGACATCTTTGAAAACCTCAAGTTCACCTGATCAATATCTTGTTTCGCCGTGAAAGTAGTAGAGACAATGCTAACTAAAATCTGAGCGTTTAGAAGTTCTTTCACCTAAACCACTCAGATTCTAGCAGGTGTTTTCTTCATTAATTTCAGTACATACTCGCTGTTGATCGAGTCGACCTCAAGAAAGCAAAACCAGTTTCTTATGGATCCTAAAACTTATCAGACATCTCCAGGATCCGTAAGATGCAACAGGATCCACTTGGATCTGCCAGAGTTAACATGCATAGCTAGAATCTATACGGACCTACTATCACTTATCAATATAAACTATGCTCTCAACACTTTATATAGACAAAATGTATCAACCAGCTTTTAATCAAGAGGAAAAAAGCGATGCCTGGTGAATCCTAGGACTCATGAGCATCCAGCAGGAACCGCGGAATCCACAAAGATCCAATACGATCCAGTGAGATCTAATATTATCTATATATTCTGGGAGTATTCTTTAGTCCTTATGTCCTATATTCTGATGATGTCCCGAGGTCCTGAAGTTCTCTATTTTGCAGGTACTCGTGGGTACTCAAGTTTTATATTCTAGACGATCTTTAGGCGCTCAAGTCCTATGTTTTGGAGGTACCCAGGGGAGCTCAGGCCCTATATTCAAGAGGTACCCCTAGATCCTGGATGCTGGCTTATCAAAACGTAACACTGATGTTTCTGACATATTATTTTTGATTTTCTCAATAATCAAACTAGCTAAAGAGTTAGTTCAAATGCCGTTCGATGCGGTTCAGATTACTTATCTTATTATGAATAAATAAGCTTTCAGGTTGAAAACCAAGTTTATGGAAACATTTTAATGGTGCGTAATGTCGTTATATAAAAAGACCCGTTTTTGTAATTCGACTTAGTAAAATCCAATTTGTCACGAATCTCGATGACTAAAACTGAAGTATCAAAAGCAAAAGTCATAAGATATTGACTTTCCTATCAAAGAGTAAAACAATTTGTGAAAATTACTTTTACTGACGAAGAAATCTGCAAAATACAAATGCATATAACGCTGTTACACAATTTTGTTTGCGTCAGCGTATTTTTCCATTGTTTTACACAAAAATATCACCTTGTAAGGTGTTATTTCACGTAGACAAGCCAGTATTTTGAAGATACCCGTTTCTTTCTCAAAGTTATCCAGTTCTTTTGACTGGAATTAGAATCTTCATCCTGAAAGGAACTATGCGTTTGTGTGTTTATCTGGAAGGTAGCAGTTTGAACCTATGTAAGAGCGAAAGAAAGATTTTTTTTGTTTTAGCTCGTCTATTTAACGCAGCAGAATACTTTATCTGAATTGTGGTTGAGAACAGACACTCAAATGACAGAAGACTTTTTGCAGTCAAGGGATCCAGTGGATTCCATTCATCCATGCTACTTTTCACTTTTCAACATGTAGGAAAAGAACTACATCAAATAAGTTATTCAACTCTAAAGCAACCAACTATAGGACAATCACTTGTAGCCTGCCAGGAGTTCCTCCGGAGCTGAACGTTGTAAAACACTTATGATACGCATGATAAGTGACAAGTAGCGTGGATCGAGACGATCTACTGGGTCTCTTGATTATACGAAGTCTTCCACTATTTATATGTCTTCTCTCACGCTCACCCTCAGTTGAGATGTCTTTCTGGATTAAACAGACGAGTAAAACCAAAAGAATTCTACCTTTTGCTTCCAGGTAAGTTCAGATTACAACCCCACGGACAAACATACAAGCATACTCTTACCTTCGGTTTGAGAACCCTGATTGTTGTCAAAAGAATACAAAAGCCTTCAGGAAAAAATGATACTTTCAAAACGTAGGACTTGAGGACCTATAAGTACTCTTAGAATATCGCTTAAGAATCTAAAGATATTCACAGAATACAGGACTTGACGATATAAGGGTGCCTTCAGATTATAGAATGTGAGGACCTAAGAATATCCTGAAAATGTAAAACTTGAGGATCTAGAGTGCCCTGACAATATACGACTTGAGAACTTCACACCATCCTTACATTATAGAACTTGAGAGCTTAGGGTACCCTAGAATATGGGACTTGAGAATCTAAGGGTACCTGCAGGATATAGTACTTTAAGGATAGCGCAAAGAGTTCTTTATGGTGTGACATATATTCAGACTACTACCATACAGACAAATACACAAGTATGCAGTCAGTTTTGGAATTCACACCGTAACTACAGTCATGAGAATAAGGATCCACAAGAACCTATAAGAAATCATATAATTCAAGGATCCAGAAACCGCTATTTCTCCTTGCTGACATAGGCTCCAAAAGGATATCAGTGGTACTTTGAAGTAGTCCCCATGAGGTGACGAATAGCACTCTAAGATAGGTCCCAGGAGGTTACTAATAGCACCCTGAGAAGGGCCGCAGAAGCTTATGAATGGTAGCTTGAAGTAAGCTCCATAAGGTTACGGTTACTACACTAAGATAGACTCCGCGAGGCTACTAATGGAATCCTGAGATAGACCACACGAGGTTAGTAATGGAACCCCGAGACAGGTCTTAGAAGATTATTGATGATACGCTAAAATAGGCCATAGGATGTTAATAACGGCACTCCGAGAAGCCCAAGTAACTTAGGAATGGTGTCCAGCGATAGGCCACAGAAGGTTAGGAATGGAGCCCTGAAGTGGCATCCAGGAGTTTAGAAATGGTACTCTGAGGTAGGACTAAAGAGGTTACTATTGGTAGTCCGAGATAATCACTAGGATGTCACTAGTACCGGCCACAAGTAGCCCGGAGAAAATTACTATTAATACTCTAGCATCCCGGTAATGAGATTTAAAGATAAACACCCACGCTTATATCAGCGGCTACGAGTGTGAGCTGTACATCTCTTTCCATCAGGATCCACCAGGATCAGATTTTCCCCCCTTGCCATGCTGATACTTTCGTGTTGAACAAGAAAGATATTGAAACATTTTCTGCATTACGGTCTGATTTTTTTCCTCAAGAGAACCAAGATTTCTGCAACATGCAACATAACCAGAGACTGATTGTTGTTGTCGAAACACTCAACTAGTGATCACTAAAATATACGTGGAAGAATGAGACATCATCTAAGTTTACAAGTACAAAATATTAAAAAGAATCTCATTAGCATCCGCATAAGTTTCATCTGGGCAACAAATATTCATATATACTTTTAGATAGTTTATCACATAAATAACTAGTGATAATCAATGACTAATATCAACAATATATTGTAGTACTCTTCGGTAGAGCATATCTCTAAATGTATAATTTGATTCGATGTTGTGTGCATCTAATATATATTAAAATCAGTTGGAGTCCTGATGTGCCTCATGTGAGTGTATCATATTTAACAACATTATTTTCACCAGATTATCAACTTAAGTAAAAATACTGATGTCCGCAATTTTTGTAAGGTATGTCAATAGTTTTAAAAGAATACTGACAACTGACAGAGATATCCGCTGTCACAAAAATTTTATATTTTTTGCCTAATGTATTGAAAAACGATAATCTTATGATCTTCTATAAGCTATCGACTTTAAATAACGCAAAATACGCTTGGATTTCACTCACTATTTCTCTATTTTGTGTTTTGCCATTTCGGTATCACCACTATGAAAAATTCTGAGTGAGCATTTTGAATCGACATATACGTAGGATCAGTTTTTTTTCCGCTTCTCATCTCGATCAACGAAAGATTTGAGTTCCAGTTACATCTCTATCTGTCTCCTAATCTTGTTATGAATCTATCCTGATTCTAGTCCCACTTCACTTTCATCTCAATCTTGTTCCCATTTTGAATCTATTTCTATCGTGATTTTATCTCAATTCCAATGTTGATTTGGTTCTATCCCTGCTTTGGTCAAAAAAACATAGTCTCATTCCAGATCCTCGACGCATTTTGATTATCTTTACATGATGATTTTTTCACTGTTTTAGAAAAATTATTTATGACATATGAGATGTGATGATTTGACATTTGGCAGAAACCTTAGAATAATATATGAATTATTATTCCTAACAAAGGAAGATGGTAATTAGTATTCTAGTGAAAAAGCTGGTTCTCAGCTCACTCTTGGTCAGATCTTTACAAGAAACTTGGGTTCCAAGACTACTTTGTCTATCTCTATGTTAATCATTTCTACATTAATTTAGAGGGTGAAAGTCTCTTTGTAAACTGTTATTCTCGTTTTCAAACATTCTTGTTTAAAATTCGACTAAAAGAATATTAATAAATATGAAACTATGTTAGAATTCGATCGATCAACAAATAGGCTAACCAAGTTTAGATGTACTTGCATATCTTATTATCTCTTTCGTGCACTCATGAAAATATCAGTTTTTATCTTCGTTCATTCTCGACTTATTGGCAAAACAGCTGCCTGGTCGGACTTTTCGGATGGGAGGTAGATTGTGATCTTTCCATAATGAAGTCATGTAGCACCCATCCCCGAAGTCGAAGCTTTCAATCAGTCGATAGCTTTTGACCCAAAGACAGCACAAAGAGGTGTGAGCGGAGAGAAGATAGTTTGAAGTTTAGTTGAGTTCTTCATAGTTTTGAAAAAATCGATAGAAATTACAGTATATTTTATCTGGGTGAAATTTCACCCAATCTCATCCTCCACTCCTATTGGTCACACGAACCCCCTCTTGATGTTCTTCTGAATCTAACAAAATGCCATGAAATAGGCATACACCGAGCCCAAACTATAGCTCGGAGTGCGGGTCGACTGGTTCGGGTTTGTGCTCGGTACCTATCCAACAAACTCAGACTGGATCGACCATCGATATAATTCTCCAAGCGTTTTCTGAAGGTATACAATCAATCATGAAAACGTCCTAAAGCTTGGACTCGGGCTTGAATATTTCTGAACATCGCCAGTTTTTTTTACAGACGTCTGAAATCCTTCATTTTGTGGATCATTAATCTCATTATATAGACACTTACAATAGTCATTCCTGACATGTTTTCTTCTGGCTTATTTCTATGTCTTATTAACAATAGAGTAAAAATGACCGAGCCCAAGCCCGAACGTTCGGGCACTGTGTACGTCTACCATGGAAAGTTTTGTGTCGCTGCCTATTACAGAAACTGAATGCATAACGAACAGATTATCATGAACTGGGTGAAGCTTCACCCACACCCATTGATAATCACCCTAACCTCCCTCTCGACTTTCCTCTGGGGAAATACCATGGGAAGTTTCGTGATACTAGCTATTACAGGTATTGAATGCATAGCGAATAGACAAACATTCTTCTTTATATATTGATACTACTACGTATTATTCATACTTTCAACATTTTTCTAACTCTTATCAAGTTAAAAATAAACGGCTAAATTTGAAATTATAGAAATTATTCAAAAAAATATTTTTGAATAAAAATAAAAAATGATCAACGAAGCAAATTAATTTTTTTCTTTTTCAAATTAATTGATAAATAACTGAAAATAAATTCAAAATAAAAATCCATTTATGATACATTACTAACAAGAACTAAGTATATGCATTTGAAAGACATTCTTTTAATGAAAAAAAAAATCAATCGGTATTTACCTTGAATCTTTTTACTGTTGTTTCGTTATTCTGTTTAATAAAACGTATAAGAAAGAAATGATGTGTTTGTTAATCAACTTTTTCGTCATTCTTATTTTCTCTTTCAGTTTTTTCTTCGCCGATTGCAAAATTCAGTTGTAATATTGACATTTCGTTCTTTGATCAAAATACATACATTTTTACTTCTTTTTTTCCAACATATAACATAGCAACGTGCAAAAATGATTAAAGAGCAGAAGTATTATTATTGAAGATCGAATGTACATTTGTTTATAAGTATTTAAAAGGTTTGAATATTTCTATTACGAATTTTTTTTTAACTACGTTATCATGATGAACTGAAATATTCATTTATATATAACTAGCGGAGGTACCCGCTGCAAAGAGAATATGGTTGAAGTTTTGCATCTTCAATCCGACTTTTTCTGCTGTACGAACACGTCTTTTATAGGACTGTTTCCCCTGTGGGTGAACCATCTGCAACAGAAATTTTCGCGTCGCATCTGAAACCTCTTGGACTGGACTTTTACCGGCATGCGTCAGGCATCGTTAACAGGATTGTTCCTGCTGTGCGTTAGAAGCTCGCCATCGGACTCTTCTCACCGTACGTGATACCTCTTTCACAAGACTTTTTTTACTGTACCTGGAATCTCTGCTACAGAGCTTTTCCCACCGTGCATGGGTATCTTTCGCAGAACTTTTCCCGCCGTGCGTGGAATATCTTTCGCAAAGCTTTTTCCGCCGTGCTTGTGGAATTTTTCAGAGTTTATCCTTCTGTGCGTGGAGCATCTTTCACAAAGCTTTTCCTGCCGTGCTTGGGGTATCTTTCACAGACCATTTCCCACCGTGCACCAGGCATCTTCAACAGGACTCTTCTCATCGGGCTCAAGCTGACATGCTCACTCGCATCCACTCTGGACACGATCACTCTCAAATTTACATTGAACTGCATCATTTGATTAGAAAGTGACTAAAATCACGGTCTCTTACGACTTGGAT
Organism: Macrotrachela quadricornifera; assembly: GCA_022393335.1. Taxonomy (NCBI): domain Eukaryota; kingdom Metazoa; phylum Rotifera; class Eurotatoria; order Philodinida; family Philodinidae; genus Macrotrachela; species Macrotrachela quadricornifera. Next base: position 69,375 of record JAJEKB010017163.1, on the reverse strand, counting down.
GAAGTTTCACGCACGCCTCTCTTTCTCACCTCCAATCACTCAGCTGACTTTCGTTAACACTCAAGGAACTGATGCGGATAGTTCCGTGGCGCTATCTCTCACGATGACAAAATACATAGCGAACAGACTCAAAAGAATCTCGATCTGTATTGATCGCAATGGAATTTCATCCAGTCCCTTCCACGCACCCCGTTTGGTGGTTCCAACCACACGATAACTTTCCTATGAAGCTAAGGAAGTAGTGTGTAAACTTTTGTGACGCTAGCTATCGCACGGACTGAATGCATAGCGAACAGACAAACGTTCTTCCTTAAATATATAGATACGTCATCATTGTGAATCAAGGAAACGCTTGTATACATTTTTTTCTCTTATAACCTATTAGAAGCATTCGATTTTCATATTTAGACCAAAGAACCATCGATACAAAATGATTCACCTTAGAATCATAACAAATTCGCTAAATTTCTGAAATCTCATGCAAATTTCATTACCATATGGCATGAATGAAATTTCAATCAAACACCCCATCCTACCCCTATTCATCGTAACAGCACACTATAAAGCTACCGCTTCACTCAGAAAAGCACCGTGGAAAGTTTGGTACTGTTAGCTAAGACACTACCATCTACGTGAGATTTCACCCACACCCAAGTTGGGTGACCCCGCCATGACATTCCTCGGGGCCTGGGGATGCACCATGGAAAGTTTCGTGATGCTAGCTCGTACAGGGACCGAATGCATGAGAAACAAACAGACAAACTTTCTTCTTTATATATATAGATGACTTGGGTGAAATTCCACCCAGCCCACCCACACCCCTCGCCCCACACCCACCGAGGGTGGGTGACCCCACGTCCACCTTCCTTAGGGCCCAGAGAAGCATCGTAGAAAGTTTGGTGATCGTAGCTTTTACAGGGACTGAATGCATAGCGAACAAACAGACAAACAGACAAACTTTCTTCTTTATATATATAGATTACATTTGTAATAAGTGACAACAATGAAACATTTATTTTAACATGAAAACAAAATATTTCGATATTTTCAACAATAATTATTACATTAATTTTTAGAAAAAGAACACATAATTACAACTAAAATATCGATAAAATTACTAAGCATAAAAGAAATCATTTTTTTGTAAGTTATTCAATTCGAAAAATATTTTTTATTTTTCTTTGAATAATTAAAACTTCAAAATGAATATGTTTTATATATGATTCATGTAAAATTCAAATATTTATTTAATTATATTACTTCTTAATAAATATGAAAGATACGTTTGTTTTTTTTTTCTTTTCATTTCCATTATCCGAGATAAATTAAAAACTTACTCTATATTATAAATAATTTATTAAAAAGAAAATTTATTCTTCAAAGTTTTGATCTAACAAAAGAAATGTAACAATTCTTTTTTTATTCTTTTCAATAGTTCGATATCTATATCTTATATTTAGATTAAATGTACACATGACAATACTTAAACAAATAACCTCGTATCAATTTATGTTCATATAAGAGTTTACTGAGAAATGCACAAATACTTCTTTGTACTTTCATATAGTCATTGTAAAAGTTTGTCATTTTTTGCTATGTTGTGTTTTAATTCTTTTATTTGTTTGCATTGAAATATACAAGATTATTTGAATTTAATTGATTTTTATGTTGTTCTGGACTTACTCCATGGAAAAATAACTTTGATCAGATTTAATACTCAGAAAATTCTCATTTAAAAATAACAGAAAATACTCTAATATGATTTGATTTTAGTATTAGAATCAATTTATGATGTTATTTTTGATGAAAATAGTTTTATTGATTATGAACTAAAATATCTCTCATTGATGTACACTAGTATAAAAATTTCAGTTCATTTAAAGAACAAGAGTGAGGATGAGGGTGTCTAATCAGTAGTAACATAAACTATTGGCAGCATGAATATTATTCTTGGTAATAACATTGCTGATTTCATTTTGATCATTAGAATCGTCATTATCACGATCAATATTAAAATAATATAATAGTAGATGTAGGATTGTTCTTACGAGAGAACTCACAAGATTGTTCAGCCGCTTTTGACTTCGAGCCAATAGGTTATTACTGCGATGATATTGCATTTTTAGGGTATTTTTCGTTGAATCTCGTAATTCTCCTCAGAAACACCAGAAAAACAGAATTTCCAGTTTTGACTTGAAACTTTAAACAGAGACAAGTCCTAATGAGAATAGTTTATTGCAAAAATTTCAAATTTTTTCGTTTATCTTATCTTAAAATACGTGTAATGCTCGTCAGAAGTGCCTCGCTTAATCCTCCACTGAATTCATTCCATCTATTTCGAGAATTATTGATAGATAAATGGTCAAGAAATGTAATGCTATAGCTAGTTGAGTTTGAACGAATCTCCCACATTTCATGATTTCTAAAACCAAAACTATCAATCTTAAATTCCAAAAATATCATTCACCCACGATTTTCTCATCACAGATAACATTTTTTGACTTTTATGGTGCATTGATAGAGTACTGATATGAATCGCTTGGACTATAGTTCAACCGCAGTTCATAATGAAAAACTGAGACAAAACGTAACGTTTCCATTGATTTCAACCAAGTTACTTTAGCCTGACCTTGCACCCTGAGCAAACATACATACAAAGTTATGTTTTTCATATGACTCCCCCTCTCAATCAAGAAAACAGGAATAAAAGATTTCGCTCCAACTTTTCACTAAGATTTCCGATAGCATTCGTCCGTTACGATCTCGTGATGCAAGAAAAAAATGCATGATCTTCGTAACTAAGCGAACAAGAATTCGGAATGGCAACAAGCAAGTAACAGCATATTAGGATTCAGAAGTCCTTTAATGAATAGGTCCTTTTTACATCAAATGTCTAACAAAGATTTATTATACTTCAAGAATTGAATTATTCGCCATTTTCTCAAAGTGCCTCAACTCTTATTTATTGTACTTAAGATAAAGCTTTTAAATCAAAGTCTAGTCGTTTGCATATATAATGCCACTATATCAGCCGATAGTTGTTCAGCTTTGAAGTTAATGGATGCATCTCGTTTAAATTCTTCTCAATAAGAATACATTGTAGTCTACAAAAGAGCTTTGTCTATTCTGGAATATAATTTTACGGTTGATATCTATGAAGATTCAACAACAGAACTTCAAACAGTCATTTCGTTTATTACATATTTTTGTATAAATCTCACTCAAAGTTTCAACATATAGTAATCAACACAGAAAACTGTTTATATTATAGAATTAACATCGAAAATAGATTCACAACCTTTAAAAATCTGTGAGTCAAGCTTAAAACAACAAGCAGTTTATTAAAAAAAGCTAAGAAATAGATCGCAAACATTTTTACTGACTTCGAATTCGCATTTTTCGTGCTTGATAACGAACAGTCAAGTTTTATTAGAAACGATGATTTACTAATTTATCATTATTTAATACCTATCAGTATTGAAAAACTAACTCTAGATTTCGATTCCTCGTAGTCAATTGTCTTTGATAGAGTTTTACTGAAGACAGTTTATATTATTTACCACTAATTATTCGGCAAAACAACACAGTTTTCATTTATTGATCTTCGACCATCTTGAATCAAACTTCTTAGGAGAAAAAGTAAAACTAATTACTAACGACAAGTTTAATTTCAGATGCGAATTCTTTACCTTCCATTAGCCTTCATATAGTTTTGAACTAGAATATTACAAGCTTTTGATATTAATCTAGCTGACAACATTTTCAGATTGACTTGAATATAGAATGATACAGAGAAGCCTTAGAAGAGAGCATATCTGTCTAATTACAAACTTATTTTATGCTGTATGATCTCTCCCCCAATCCACGAGACAAATCGTTATTTCGTAAAAAAAGCCTTCTTTTAATAAAAAAATCAAAAATTAATGGTACCATTCGATTCCTCAACCACGAAAACCTTTGTTGAAGCATTAAAATTCGATTTTTTCAACGTTGAGATTTCTTGTTGGTTTCTCTAAGAACATGTTTTGATGACCCTTGACCTGGCACAAACAAATAAACAAAAGCATTTCACATTTTTTCGTATCAATCTCCCTTCAGTCGACGAAGTAAATCTAATCCCACTAACTGATTCCTCATCGTTAAAAGCGCGTTGGTCAAATTTTATAAAAACATCAGTTTTTTGAGGTAAAACAAAATTTTTTACAAAATCATAAAAAAAGTAATGGTACCGTTCAATTTCGCGACGCCAAAAACCTTTTAAGAGACAAACTTTAAAGAAATTTGCGGCCTTATAACCTTTTCGTTCAGAAAACGGAATATATTGATCGACAGATAATAGATAAATAACAATGAACGATATAATTATATGGTGAATTGAGAAATGGTTTAATTTGTACAATCGTTTTTCGCGAAGTACAGTTCTTTAATATATAGTTTAGATCATTCATCGATTTTATTTTAGCTTAATGTTTAAATCCAAGATTTTTCACGGCAAATCTGAAATATTAAAAGAATCTAATTCGAAATTTGTTAGTTGGGCATTCAATACTACTCATAAAAGTAAACTACGAGGAAGATAACAACATTGAAAACACAGATAGCACAACCTAAAACCATAAGTACAGCCAATTTAAATCCTCGACACCGATTACCTTTAGTCAAACTGTATGAAAATAAACACTTTATAACCCTTTCCTTGAGAAAAGGGAATAAAAAAGATGGAAAATATACATTGCAATGTTGAAATATTTATTTTTTTTTCTTATATCGGTGATCGATGTCGTTCATGTTTACCAGATCGATTTCCATGGTTATTTGATGGAAATTGTATCATTGATTGCATCCATAAATTAAAAAGAATGATGGATCAGTGTAAAATTTCATTGAGTCATGACCATCATCGCTATGAAAACAGAAAAAGGAATAATTCGATTTTTTTTATAAAAAAAAAAAATACTACAAACCGATAAGGATTAAGTAAATGAAGAGCAGGTGCTGATTCAGCTTGTTCATAAAGTAAACGAAGTGATTGTGGCATGGTTGCACGATTAACCACTTGTTGATCAATACGAGTTACACTCACAAATGGTTTTCAATTATTTACATCTTGAATAGTTACTAGAAAAAAAAATTGTTTTTTGAATTAAACTCTTCTTATTTCGTATAATAAACCTTCTTCAATATTTGAATCTAATTGTGTTACTTTAAGTTTAAGTCTTTCAACTCTACCATGCAATGCTTCTGTACGTTGAAATATATGTCCAGCATCTGTAATTAATTCATCAAATAAATCTTGTGCATGAGCATTAAATGAACTTAATTGTCGAATTATATTTGCTAATGTATGATTGTCTACACGTTCACGTTCATTTGGAATACCATTTGATACTTTTACCTGACTTACATTAATCGGTTTCACTGTCCGTTTATTAAACGGCATTTCATTTAATAATAATGTTTGACCGATAGAAAATGTTTCATTATTAGTATCTGTTTGTTAGTTGATGGGAAATATAAATGGAGAGAATGAAATTAAAGGAAAAGGCATGACAGATGCCACGGTAGTAGAAGACAGAAATCGAGCATATATTCGATTGATTGATTTGAAACAAACATTTTCAAATGTTGACTTCGCTAATTAGGATTCTCTAGAGTTTGATCAAAAGATAAATATGTCAAAAATAAAACATATTGAAAAATTCGAAATATTGAAAAAAAGGGTTAGTTCGAAAAAATATTCATGAAAATGTCATTAGGACATAATTAACGTTGGATGATGTTTTTGTGAATGGTTGTTAATCGATTGTGTCATGCGTCGTCTATCATAGAGAGATATATAGGACTACTCGATAAGAATCATACCAGACTCAATTGTACAAGATTGCAGAAATAGATTTAAAATGGCATCCAAGTCGTTAATAATTGATCAATTTCATGAAAGTAGAGAAAAAATATGTGTAAAACATGTTTTTAATGATCTTCCCACGCGGCAAGGAAGAAAAATAACTGTTAAATAGCATTAGAAAATCGAACAATTAGTTTGAGTAACTGTATGCGAAACATTTCTTGCCTGTATCTAATCTTTTCAACTTTTCGCCCCTTTGTAGTGGCAACAAAGTATCATCTAAGAAGAACTTTATTTTATGAGTTGTGTACCTTACAACTGAAAAGCATCTCGTCGAAAGACCCACGGGGCGCTCTAGACTGTTGCGTGCCCTTTAACTCTTATATAGACTTGTTAAAAATAAAGAGGTCGACTGATTTTGCCTTTATCCCTATCCAGAGTTGGAACCAGTCCAGAAAGAAAGACATCGGTTCTGTTCTGCCAATGACCAGCCGGTTGAAAAAATTTTCTAGATCGACGAACTAGAAATTTATGAGTATTATTAGAATAGGACTTAATGAAATCACCAGGCTAGGAAGGATTCTAGCCAAATCACTGGTGTTCGTCAGAAAAATCGAAATCAAACTCTGATTTTGAACGGCTACCCATTCACTATTTTTTTTGCAGAAAAACAGATATATGAACAACTTTTTTATTTCATCTTTCAAGTGTATTTTCTATATGTGATTGTAGATCTACACTGAAAAAAATTTCCGACGAATAATAAACCCTGAAAAAGGCTTTATGACTGCAAAATCAGTTTATCAGCGCACTCTACCCTTTGATAAACCTTTTTTCCTCAAAGAAGTGAGCAAGAATTTGTCACCCGTTGCAAGCCGATATACCCTTGGAGTGGTTTCTCTCTTGATACATCCTTTTTCTATAAATCAACAGAATCAACCGTAAATGGTGCGTTTCTTATAGGTGATGATAAACTCTGTATTTGAAGGTTGATTCTGTTGATTTATGGAAAAAAGATGTATCAAGAGAGAAACCACTACAAGGGTATATCGGTTTGCAACGGGTGACAAATCCTCGCTCACTTTTTTGAGGAAAAAGGGTTTATTAAAGGCTAGAGTGCGCTGATAAACTGATTTTGCAGTCATAAAGCCTTTTTCAGGGTTTATTATTCGTCGGAATTTTTTTTCAGTGTATGAATGGTACGAGAAAAGACTTTTGAGAAGCGGAAAGAATAGGATAGGTCCTACTAAATTTGTTGGCAAATATCTCGCGAAATTATGGAAGGCTTCTCAAGAAATCGAAATAAAATCTAAGAAATCCTTGTGAAATGTACATGAGATCGGTATAAAATCGACAGAGAATTCTCTAAACCCAGAGAAAATGTGCTGGAGTTGTGTGAGAATTCCCAGAAATCATGGGAATATCTTCGGTCAAAATGAAAATAAAATCGGTCATAAATGTTGGTGAATTTCTTTTTGACTAATCATGGGAAAATACACGGAGAATCGTATCCATTAGAATTAGAGTTGAAGATAAATTTTATAATGAGCTTTGAAGTAAAAATGCTATCAGGATTTTAAGGAATGTAAGTGATCTTTAATAACTGGAAACGGTGTGAATTTTGACGGGTTACGGCATCGATCCGCATCGTTTCCCACAGTTGGAATTTAGAAGATTTGAATGGTACCGGTGCGGGTAAACTCCGCCAGGAACACTGATTTCATCTTCCATGTTTTTTATTCCGGTCGTTTCCGTTTGAATCTGGGCTGAAACCGACATGGATAAGCGGAGAAGAGACCTAGTTTTCTGCAGATTCCTACCGAATTCGTCCACTGCAATGATCGACTTGGGTGCTTGTGGAAGAGCTTTTCCTCAATGCTCATACACTTCAATAGGAAGTGAAATGGTCAGGAAATCATTGTATTTGTCTGTACCTTTTTCTTCCTTGTTCTCCTTTTTTTTTGATTCTTTTGAATGTTGTAGCTTCTGTATCTGTTTAATGAGCAGTGCGAGTTAGTTCAATAGGAGAAAAATATCTACTATCAAACATGTATGTGTCAAATAAAAAAAATCTTTCCGATCTTTTTTTTTTAAATGAGAAATTATTCATAAGACGATTATGCTGTAAAACACTAAACATCAAAATTTTCAAATACATCCTAGTAATAGGTGTCACCATGAGATCGATTCTAATTGGATATCCATAAAATATCTTCATGTTCCAAATTGGCCTCTCCAATCTAACGAAAAGTACAAAATAAGAAACCATTTCATATAAAAATATTATTAAAGATGACAAAAAAACCAAAAATATCAAAACAAAATGATATGGATCATCGTCCATTTCGTTTTCAAACTCTTCATGAACGTTTAAATAATATAAATATAAATGTTGTTCATCGTATTCGTTATTATGATGCAACTAATCTTGAAGATAAAGATGATTTAATTCGTTCAAGTCATTTTTCTCAATCACTTGAACATTGGTCAACATTAAATTTTAGTGAAGCTTATTCAAAACTTTATCAAACACTTCGTCCATTAGCAAGTTCACTTGAACAAGTTGTTTATAATCGTGAACAAATATTTTCGTTAATTCGACAAACATTAAATGAACATAATTTATTAATAATTGAAACATTATTAGATTTAATTGTTCAATTAGCACGTGATTTACAAAATGATTTTTATATTCATTATAAAGAGTACTTATTTAATGATATATGTAGTTTATTAACACATTCAAAATATCAACAAAAAGAAATAAATACACAATTACTTGAACAAGTTTTTCAATGTTTAACATATTTATTTAAACATTTATGGCGTATTATGTTAAAAGATTTAGCTAATTTATATGAATTATATTCAAAATTATTTTTTTCATCATCATTAACAACAAATTCTGAATATATTCGTTTATTTGCTGCTGAATCATTTGCATTTTTATTACGTAAAATTGAAAATTATCAATCATTTATTGATTATTTATTTGATAATAAAGAATATGATGATAATCAATTAGATAGTCTTGCATTAATATTTAGTGAAACATGTAAAAATGTTCAATCAACATTTCATTCATGTACAAAAACATTATTAACATGTCTTTTAAATAAATTTCTATTAAAACCAAAACAAATGAATTTATGTATTAAAAAAATTTTCTTATTATTAATTCAACATACAAATAAACAATCTGTAGAAATTCTTTGGAATACTTTTATGAATATTTATTTAACAATAGATCATAATCAAGATAATGATAACTTAATATATGAAACATTTTATGAAATATTTCAATTATTTATTGATTATGATATGATTATTGATATAAATTTATGTTATAAATTTTTAACAGTAATTCATGCAAATGAACCAAAAGAATTTTTTTCAATACATTATGAAACCGTTGGAAAATTAATGAAAAAATTTGGAATAAATAAACAAATTATTGAAATTTATTTTCATTTTATTGAACATACATCATCAATATTACTTTATCAAGAAACACGAAAATTATTTCAAAGTGAATTAATTGATAAATTAACAAATGAATTTTATTTTTCATTATGGAATTATTTAATAAAAAAAACTCATGATAAACAACAAATTATTAATTGGTTTGTAGATTTTATTATTATAGAAAGAAAACGATTTAAAATGATTTTATTATCTAATGATAATAATCAAAATATTCTTGATAAAATTCATTTATTAAATAAAAAAAAACAATTTTTAATTAAAGATAAAATAACAGAACAAGGTTTACAATGTATTCAAATGTTTATTCAAGATACTTTATCGAATATTAATGATACAAAGATTTTGGTAGGAAAAAAATAATATATGAATTGTATTACTGTATTAGTAAAGCATATTAGCTCCTTGTCCATCTATTTCTTTTTCTTTTTTTATTAATCATAAACAATCTTTGAAACGAGTAACTGTACCGATAACGATAGTTGCATATATACGACTTAGAAAATGCTGGATACATACATTTTGATTACATAAGAAATAGTGAAAACTTTTCTATGAGAAACATCGAAGACTTTTTACAATCTTATAGGAAATTTTATGATTTCTTCATTTTTACATCTGTCAGAAAACTTGAATAAAAGCACGCTGTGCCAAATTTTAAGTCTCATTTATTTCTAAAAACAAACAATCACACACCAATCGAGAAGCTGAAACCTGGTGTAAGACAGTAATCAGTAAGTTATTCGAAGCGCAAACTCGCTGATCATAAACTCGAAGGAAAGGAAGGATCTACGCGCATTATTAGCAGACGATGCACTAGCTTCTATGCGAACGGAAGAGCACAACAGTCAGGAGAAGCGAGCTATGCAGCAGTAAAAAAAGTAAAAATTTTCTGTTCTAGCTGTAATAAACGTTTTTTGTCTTGAGTATTTCAATGATAAGCATTATACTACGAAATAAAGTACTATTGGCAGAAGATATGACATTTTATTTTTAAGCTCCTGCTTAAGAAAAAAAAGCAAAAGAAATGAAACTATAGCGTGACCCACTGGTGGGTCACATCGAGTCCAATGGGTTAATATGGATCACTTTCTATCAATTCTAGAATATTTCTTCATATGAACAAAGTTATGCGTTAGCAGTATAGCTTCGCAAAATTGGAACGTATCTACCTTGGAATAATACTCTTTTTTTGAGCTAATTTCTTTGTGTAAGATGTATCTTAGCTAGCGTTAACGGCGTAACTCGAAAAAATATATCCACTTTCAATTGATGCAACATTTAAATCCTATTCAAAGTTTTTCTAAGCATATCAAAAATATTTAAAAAAATTCAACTTACTTTGCGTTAGTGAGAAAATCAATTTTTACATTTTTTTCTCATAAAAACTCAAATTATTATTTTTTTTTCTTGTAAAATTTTTTATTTAATATTTAGTTAAATGGACAACTTTGGCAAGCATTAATTCTTTTAAATTCATTATCTGATAAAGATTCCAATATGTTAACATTTACAAGTACATATCTAGAAAAATTATCTTCATATATTATTAATGAATCATTAACAACAACAATAGCCGTAACTCTTCTAGAATTAATATCTCATAATTATTCATTTTCAACATCATTTTGGTATACAATTCTTAATAAAAATTGTCTATCTGAAATATATTTATTATGTACACGTATTGCATTTTTATTAAATAATCCTGAAAAAGATTATTTCGATAAATTTATTGAATTATTAAAAGAAAATCTTTCATCATTTAATTCAAATATTCGTTTATTATCACTTTATATACTTTCAACATTTATATCAAATAAAATTGATCAAACAAATGTTATATTAAATTGTCTTTCATGTGAAGAATGTCCATTAAATGTTTATGAATATCGTCAAAAAATCATATATTTACAAAAATTATCTATTGATTTTATTTTATTAAATAATAATTCATCATTATTTCATTTATCAATGTATTATTTACTTGGTATACTTTCATCAAATTTTACCCCATTATGGTCAATATGTATTGAATTATTAGGTACATATGGTAATAAAGCAATAGAATATATTGGTCATAAATATTTTTGGTCAATAATTAATAAAAAATTTCAATTAAATAAAATAAATTTAAATGAAATCAATTCAAATGAATTAATAAATGAATATTTAAATGCTGAAAATGAATTAAATAATCAAACAACAATTGATTATATACAATATCGTATAAATTTATTTAAAATATTAAATTATTTTCCAAATGAATGTGAAAATAAAACCCAATTATTATTTCCAATAATACATGAATTTTTTTTAAATGAATATTATGATCATTTATTATCATTAGGTTTATTAAATAAACAAAAATTTTCATATATTAATCAAACAATAACAAAAAAACGATTATCAAGAAAATTTTCAATAAAAACATTAGAAACAATATTAAATTTATTAAAACAATTTCATCATTATCAACAATGGTATGAACCATTAAAAATTTATAATTTTTATCAACATTTACTTTTATCATCAGATAATATAATACAACAATTAGGTTATGAATGTTTATTAACATGTTATCAAATTCCTCAATCAATAATACAAAATGATTTTTTATCATATTCACAAACAATTTTACCATTATTTAATCCAAGTACATGTCGAAAAACATTTCATGAATTAATACATGGAATATTAAATGAAAATACTTTAACTAATTCAATTAAAAATCAATATGCATTTATATTAATACGTATAATATATAGTAAATTAAGTACAAAACGTTCATTAGGTTCAACAACACGTAAAAGAAAAGATTATTTAGAATTAAATCAAAAATATTTATTTCAATTTTTAATAACATTTGCATCAAATAATTTATATGAAATATATTTTCATTATTTTATTCAATTATTATTAGAACCATTTTATGATGAATTATTTTCTTCTGAAGAAAATCAATGGTTAAATATTTTTAATAATAAAATATTATCTTATGAATATAATTTAAATTCTTATGAATTATTTATTAAATATATTCAACATTCATTATTATTATTAAAAATATTTATTTCAAAATTAGGTATTTATATACATAAAGAAATTAATTATGTTATTAAATTTTATATATTAACAATAAAATTTGTTGATTATTTAAATAATAAAAAATCATCTGAAGATGAAAATAATTTTGAAATAAAAAAAATTCGAACTTTATTAAAACGTATTCGTTCAATATCATATAAAGGTTTACAAATAATATTTGATTTATTTCAAAATAATGAAAATAATGTTTTTAAAAATAATTTAATCGATAATATATGGTTATGTTGTATTAAAGAAACATATTTAAATGATTTTATTAATAATAATAAACAACGTGATGATATAATTCATATATTAAAATTAATTATTATATGGAGTAGTACAAAAGAATTAAAAAATTTATTTCTTGATCATAAAAATGATGCAAATGATTTAATTAAATATTTTATTTATTTATTAAATGATAATACTACATATGAAAATAAACAATTTATTATTGAAATTATTTGGAATATTTTACAAATTGATCGTATGTATTAATTATTTTATAAATTTAGAATATTTTTCATTTCGATTATCTATATACTTAGACAAATTTTTGAGAGTAATTTTACTATTTTCGATATGAGTTTTAAATTCTCTCATTATAAAGAAGACATCGCAAGATGTTAGAATTATTTACTTACTAAGAGAAAATGTAAATTGGATTTTCTCATTCTTATAGATATCGAAAATGGCATGTGACTAATCTAGAAGAATTAGAAAATATATCTAACAATGGAACAGTTTGTATTGATACGCAAAAACACGTTGATTATATAATCTGTTTGATAGTTTTACATTCTAATTTCAAGGAATCTAAAAAGGTCAGTTTCAATGGTTTGGAACTACATATCTCCTGCTTATCAGCTAGAGGTATTCATTAGTACGCCACGGATAATTTCCTTCTAAAGTTATCGAAACTATTTATTTTCATTCTATAAATAATTATTTAAAAATCATTTTTATACGATAAGAATGAGAAAAAATCTTCCGTTTTTGTTTGTAGCCTAAAGGTAGAGTGGATGTTGGCCTTCGATCTTCACTTGAACGGACTCAATCCAATCTGTTGCTAAATTTTTATTCGATTTTTACAAAAGACTAGCCTAAAAAAAACTCTTACATTTTTTCTCTCTAATAAGAAGTAATAGAAGGTTTCTATAACAGATAGTTCATAGAATCACTAAAAAAACGAACTTTCGACTTCTTAAAATCAGTTTTCATACATAGCACTCAATTGTGTCATAGGCAGCCACCCTTTAACTTTATCCAATTGGGCTGAAATTTTTACCAAAGATATCTGAAATTATCCTTCAGGGATAAAGTCAGCCATTTTCATGTTTGCTTTTCCATTCAGATTTCAAGAATTTACAGGGGTCAAAACACTGATATAGTCGTAGGTATCTGCAAAAAAATTTTCAGTCCAATCAACCATAACATCTTTGAGATCTATAAATAATCAAAAAAGAGAGTAGAAATACCCAATCTTATATAAATCTTTTATTTCTATTTAGCTAATGATCCATTAATTATTCCACATAATGATATTTTACTTAATTATTTAACTAATGTATCAAATTCAATGATTGAAACAAATAATTCAATAACATTAACTTCAAAAGAAATTGATATTCTTTTAATTCTTAGTTATAAACAAACAAAAAGTGATAAAATTGAACAATTATGTTCCATATTTTTTCGTTTACTTCGTCAAAATATTCTTTCAAAAAAGAAAAAAAAAATTTCAAATAATAAAATAACGGAAGAAAATTTAAATATATCAATACTTAAAATTCTTCAAAATTTAATAATTAATATTGATAATCCAATAGAAAAATATTTACATTTATTACCAATATTATGTTATAAAATAATTCAATATAATCAAAGAATTGAATTTATTAAACTTTTTCAAGCATTTATTAATCAATCGATTAATAGTAATTCAAATAAAATTTTTTATTTAAAACAATTAATTGAACTTAATTCATGGAATTCTGAACAAATTGATGAACCTGATTATGAACGTCGTTTAAATAGTTATAAAAATATTTCAAATATAGAAAATTTAAATGAAGATAAATATGAATATTTATGTTTATTTTATCATTGTTTATATGAATTACATTATTCAATAAATGATTTATCATTACGTGAATATGCATCACAATGTATTAATTTATTTCTTAAAAAACTTCCATTATATCAAACATATTTTCTTACTGAACTTCGTACTATTTTCAAACAATCAACAATATCAATAAATATTCGTCAAGAATTTATTCGTCATTTATCATTTATTATTGATATTAATACAGATAATGAAGATTTAACTGATTTAAAACGTTTACGTAATTATAATGATATTGAACTTGATTTTTTTAATAATATAATTCATGTACAAAATCATAGACGTTTAAGAGCATTAAAACGTTTAAAATTAATTCATGATGAACAAATATTTCGTATAACAACAATAAATAATTATCTTTTACCAATTGTTTGTTCATTTATAAATGATGTTATTAATGATAATACACAAGATATAAATGATGATATTGTTTTTATATGTTTAACAAAATTATGTCAACAGTTAACATGGATTAAATATAATCAATTATTTATTTCATATTTTCGTCAATTAACAACAACTAAACGAACATTAAATTTAATACAAAAACGTTGTTTAACAAAAACAATATCAGCTATTATTGATGGATTTCATTTTCAATTAAATGATAATGAAGATAAATCTCAAAGTAAATTAATTAAATTTTTAAAATTTAATATAATTATTTTTGAATAAGAGTAAAAAGTTTAGACTATTTTTCGAAAACAATAGATTTTATATAACTTGTTTAAAAATAGATGAGAATGATTACAATAATAAAGTTTTATTTTTAGGTGAACGTATTAGTCGAACAATTCAACAACGTTTATTACCTATGATTCTTGATTTATTGAGTCAAAATTCATTTTCTATTGATAGTCTAACAAGTACTGTAAGTGCAACAAAAAATGCAACTATTGATGATCAACGTCAACAAGCTGTCCTTTTAACAATAACATGTTCATTAATAGCAACAAAATTAATTGTAATATTTTCTCATGATTTTATTGAACAACATATATCAACAATTCTTCTTCATTTAATAACATTACTTCGTTCACGTCTTTATTCAATACGTGATCAAGCACGTGATTGTCTTTGTAAATGTATAACAATACTTGGTAAACGTTATTTTAAATTTATTATTGGAGAATTAATAGCTGGTTTACAACGTGGTTATCAACATTTTGTATTATTACATACAATTCATACAATACTTATTCATATATCATCATTAACAAATGATTTTAATATTGATTCAGCTGTTAAAATAATAGTTAATTTATTTATTGAGGATTTTTTTAATTTAGAAAAAACTGAATCATCAAAAGCAAGTGAACATGAAAATTCATCATATAAACCATCAAATATACCTGAAGCAAAAACAAATAAAACAGCTAATATTATGGAAATACTTGGTCGTTTAATACATTCAAATGATGAACTTTTAATATGTATTGAACCATTACGTCAACAACTATTATTAAATAATGATTCAAGACAAATAACAAAATGTGAAAAATGTTTACAACGTTTTCAAATTGGTTTAATTAATAATACATATTTATCAATTGATATTTTATTTATTTTTATTTATCATTTATTAACTAAAACAGAAGAAAATTTTTCAAATGAACCAATTAAATCTAATGCAAATAGTAAAATATTAGATAATAGTATACAAGAACGAAATAAATATCATTTAGTATTAAGTGAACCTAAGCGTGGTCATGCTAGAGTTGCACAAACAATTAAATATGAAAAAAAAACAAATATTCATTGTTTAATTACATGGACACTTAATTTACTTCATAAACTTATTAAAAAACATAAAAATGATGATCAAAAATTTTTATCTATGATTGATCCATTTATTATTCATATTGAAATATGTTTAAATTCACAATATACAGATGTTATTGTTGCTGCACTTAGAAATTTATCATCAGTATTAGAATATTCTTTACCATCATTAAATAAACAACGAGTTACTGATATCTATAAAAAGGTAATTTATATTTATAGTTTTACTCTCATCTTCGACAATCAGAATTTTCAGCATGCAAACATTCATCATGTTTGCAGAAGGTGAGGTAAGGGTGCGTGAAGCCATAGATGGAGTTTAGGTGTTTTGTGAGACTCTAATGCTGATCTGAGTGTGAATCTAGGTTTAGATGTTGACGAAAATGAGTTGGAAATACACTCTACAGACCTACACATCGAGAAGGATACTCAGTAGCAAGCCAACACCCATCTGACACCTGCAGCCATACTATTACCCACATGAAGACCCTTATAATGTGTTTTTCATGATGGACGTTAGCGTACTGAACATTTCGTGTTGAGAATTTACCAACCTCTCATCTTAAGGGTGGCTTAATGAGACACATTTTAAGCTTAATTTTAAAAATCATAATCAATTGCGATTTAGTTTTACACAAAGACAACTCGATTTGCCATTGCAGTCGTTAGATATTACTAAAGCTTGCTTTCAAATTCAATCGTAGTCCTAATCTGTTTGTCGAAAATCAAAGACTACAGAAACAAAATTTTGGCAGATAGATAATCAGAAAATTTTCGCAGAAATATTTTAAGTCGAAGAGAGACTAGATTAACTCACCTTCCTTCTATATCAAGATTCATGTTGATAGTAAGATTAGTAGAGAACCATTGAAAATGTTATCAATATCCAAAACATAAATTTCAAAATTTGACAAATCTATACCACATTTTTTCACACATACTTCTATGCAATCTGAATTTGATGACAAAGCATTATAGTATACAATCTATAATTCAGTAGAATGAATTCTTATTTCTTTTATTTGAAAACTACTAAAAAAAAGAAAATCTAAAACATACAAACTAAAATTGATTAAACAATTATTTTTAGGTATTTGATTTATTAAAAATATATTCAGCAGTAGCCGGTTCCAATGATTTAAATGATTTATTAACACTTAGTTATAAAATTCTTGGTACATTTGTTCAACGTTCAATAAATGATGATGTTACATTAACATCTGATGAATATCAATGTTTATTTACTTATATCGAAACTGATTTACTTAATACACATCGTCAATCAAGTGCATTTCTTCTTCTTCGTTCAATCATGCGTCATTCTATAAAAATAATATCAAATGATAAAAATCTTCGTACACAACTTGATAATCTTTTACGTTCTCGTTTAATATTTTTAATTGTTCAATCTCCATATGAACATATTCGTACAATATGTCGAGATTTATTTCATATATATTTATTTTCTTATGAACATACAAAAACAAAATTAAAATCATATTTTGATTTTTTTCTTCTTCAACTTGATTATGAAGATTATAATGGTCGTTTATCAGTATTAATGTTTTTAAATAATTTATTTAATGATTTAACAAAACAACGTTTAAATGATTATGCATCATATTTTTTTCTTCCATTATCATGTCATTATTATAATGAAATAAATAATGAATGTAAAAAATATTTTCAATTAAATTTACATTTATTATTAGAAAAAATTGATGAACAACATCGAAATGATATTTTAAAAAATATTGTTTTTAGTTGGATTAATGATAAAATTGAACATCGATGTTTAGCACTTCAATTATTTATTTTATTTATTGAAATTCAACATGATCAATTTGATCAATATTTATCTGATATATTTGATTTTATTAATAAAGAATTAAATTCTATTCATGATAATAATGATGATAATGAACAACAAAAATTTAATGATCAATATATTTATCATTTAATTAATGTTTTAATTAATATTATTAAATATTGTCCAAATTCATTACAAATGTTACAATTAAGAATAAAATGGTTAGAATTATTAAAATTAATTGATGAAAAATGTTTACTTCATCCACATATTTGGATTAGATTAATATCAGCACAATTTTTTGGTCTTTTATTTGAAATAAATAAACCAGTAGATATTGTTAAACATTTAAAAAAATATTTATCAGAAGAAAATCATAGGTAATTTTTTTAAAAGGAGTACAACAATAGGGACAGATTCAAAGGAAGTGCGAAAGGTACGGCCATCTTCTCTTCCTTTGAAATTAATGTATGTTATACTCTAAGTATATTTTAATATCTATGAAGTTTTCATGGAGAATGAGAATGTAGTTCCATATTCTGATATTTGTTGTATTTTGTAATCTGATATTAACATGAAAAAAGAAGGAAAATAGCTTAAATATACATGCTGCTAATATTTTAGTTCGCATATGAAAAATATTGTTCTTTTTTAATGTGACCTGTTTTCTTATGATATAGTTGACGAGCATTGTATAGTATCGCTGAATTACCTAAGGATTATGCTATTGATTCACTTGAGCTTATTATCTCATATATTGAAACATCCAATGGTTATATCATTGTTTCGTTCAAGTTAATTGTTTCATTAATTATTAAATGAGTTAGGAATTCTAATTCATGTTTCACATCTAAAGAAAATATGTCAGTGAAAAAGTTTAAAGATCTCTAATCATTTGATGTTACCAGTTGTAAAGGTAAAAATTTCACCGTTTCAGTTTTGAACGCAAACACATATAGCAACAGATATTTTAATTAACGCTTCGAATCCATGTAAAAAATCTTCCCCCTCTTTAAAAGTTTCTGGATTATTTTTATTACATATGTATGTGATTAAGATCGTTCATTTCTGTCAGCTTCAACTCTAGTTATAATTAATAATGAAATACATCTTTGTTTTGTATTCCATTTTTGCCTCATTTATCACAATGAAAGTAAAGCAAAATCAAACGCAAAAATTGATGTATTTCATTACTAATTGTAACTGAAGAGCTGAAACTTTCAAAATTAAACGATCTCAATTAGAGATAAATGTGACAAAAATATGAGAAATATCATTAATAAGTTATCTTCAGTTATTCATAAACTATCCTTTAAAGTTCATGTAAATTTTTATAAAAACAAAAAAATTTGTTTTTTCTATTGATTATGAATATACTTTTAATTCTCATAGATTGTATATCACACCAATTAGTTTGTAACAGTTAAATAGAAACAAATTTTATTCTAATTGTGATTTTATCGAGTTCATAATCAACTAATATATATATTATATTTTAGTTCGAGTGCAACCGTACCAATAGAAAATGGTCCTAGTCGTAAACGGTTGAAAAAATCTACTCAATCAAATCTCGATCATGAATCATTATTTATTCATTATGTAGTAACATTTGATTCATCAGTCTCACCTTTAATTAAAATTCAACGCTTATGTCTTTGTTCATGTTCACAATTGAAGCCATCTGGTTTAACAGAAGAATTTTGTTTACAAATTACAAAAAATCTTATTTATTTATCGAAAATTCTTATTTTATCTAATTCAACTAATTTTGATTTAGTTGTTCGACGTTGTTGTCGTTTAACAACATTTGAATCAACAAAATATCCAAATGAAATAACACGCCGTTCATCCATACTTAAATGGATAGCTGCACTTATACTTGATTTATCATCATCTTTAACATCATTTTTTAAATCATTTTTAACTGTTGTTGAACGCGAAATTGAACGTGATGAAACTACAGCAAATATATCATTAAAAACACTTGCACAAGATGTATTTGATGTATTTAAACGTCATTGTGATATACATTTAATCACAAGTACTTACGCTGATATAGCTAAAGAACGACGAACAAAACGTTTAGAACGTAAACAAAAATTAGCTACTTTAGCTATTAATCAACCGGAAATCATTTATCGAAAAAAACGTGTTAAACAAACTAAACGTTTAGGTTTAGGAAAAAAGAAACGAATGAAAGCAATTGAAAATGCAAAGAAAAATCGAAGAAAAAAACCAATTAATAAAACAAATGAAGACAATGATGACTTTTAGTTGATTTTGTTTTTGTTTTTTGTTTATGCAACAGATCGTTGTTATTCCTTTTTGTTTAAGGAAATTTAATAAAAATTTATTGTTATCAAAAAATAAAAACTAAATTTCTTGATTAGCGTGCATCAAAAATGTTATCACACGTTTTATA
>JAJEKB010017163.1:27491-48805 GCA_022393335.1 Macrotrachela quadricornifera | reverse complement strand
TTTCATAATGGTCACATATTCAAGCTTTATATATTTAAAAAAGATATGATCCAAGATGTGACAATAAAGACAAATGGCTATAGTGTCAATCTGTTGTGCATAGTCTCAAACACGTTCTTTACTCTTTCTCTGACCTTGGCCACATCTTTTTTTTTCTTTTCTATTCATGTGAATATGTGATTGTAAGGTTGCATCCTTATACAAGAAATGATTGATTACAATTGTAAGGCCAAATAATTCAAATAATATGCGTTGCCATTCAATGATGAATCAAACGAAAATTGATACTTTTCAAAATTTTCTTTTTCTTTTTTTTTTATTCTGTTAATTACTATATTCTGACCAACGGTCACGCACATATATGCGAATGAAATAAAAAAAGAATAAGAATAAGAGAATTTTGCTCATGTCATCGACTATAATCAATATGAATGTTGATGAACAAAAAGGGAAGAATGAACAATGAAGAGAGAGAGAGAGAAAGAAAGAAAGAAGAAATAAAATAGAGAGTGAATAAGAGAATTCATTTTTCATCATTCTTCTCAATAGATAGCTTTTTGACAGTACACATTAACTAAACAAAATGATTATTGATTAATCATAAATAATATGCATTCAGCTCTCAGGTTTCATTTTGTTTAAATAATAAAATATATTAAAATAATAATCATTTTCAATTTAGACCAAAACCTTCTGTCAAAGTACCTCCATCAATAATTCCATTAACAATAAATCATCTTCCACAATCAGTACCAAAAAAAACATCTATTATTCACAATGATCATCATAAAAAATCATTAACAAATGGTAATGGTCATCATCAAACTTCTTCATCATTAAATAATACCATACCAGAAAAAATCAGTTGGTCATTAGGTTTAATAAATTCTAAAGGAAAATATTTAACATCAGAAAATTTTGGTTGTAAAATAAATGCTAGTAAATATCTTTCAAATAATAATATTACTAATTTTTTTAAAATAATTTTTTCTAGCTGGTATATCTTTAAAAAGAAAACAAAAATGGACAATTATATATAATACTGTAAATGATTATATTTATCTTCAATCACCATTAAATCATTATTTATCTACAGATAAATATGGTCGTTTAAAATGTGATACTAATGAAATTGATGATGATTGTCGTTTTCAACTTGAATATAATCGAAATGGCCAATGGGCATTTAAATCAATAACTTATGGCATGTATTTAGGTGGTGATATTGATCAATTACATTGTTTTAGTAAAACACCAGAATGGTGGTCACCTCATTTAGCACTTCATCCACAAGTAAAATTTTTTATTCTCTTTTTTTTTGTTTTCAAAAAATTAAATTTTAATTATTAGATTAATTTAAAACATGTTCTTCGTAAACGTTATGCAAAAATTGATGATGATGATGAAATTCATATTGATGAAATAATTCCATGGGGTAGTAATGCAATACTTGCTATTGAATATATTAATAATCATTATTGTATACGATCAAGTAATGGTTATTATTTTCATAAAGATGGAAAATTTTTAACAAAACAAACAGATGAAACATTATTTACAATTGAAATTTTTAAAGGATATTTAACATTTAAAGATTGTAATCAATATTATTTAACAGCAACTGGTCCATTAGGAGTAATGACAACACGAAATAAAATAGCTAGCAAAGATGAACAATTTTTATTAGAAGAAAGTAAATTACAAATATGTTTAATAGCATCAAATGGTAAACTTGTTTCAATAAAACAAGGTATTGATTTATCAGCTAATCAATATGAACGTGATTATAGTAGTATATTTCAACTTGAATATGATGATTATTTTCATGCTTATCATATTCGAACATATGATAATAAATATTGGAAAATTAATGGTCTTGGTATACAAGCAGTAGGAGATAAAAGGTATGAATTAGTAAATTTTTTCATTTTATTTCGGAAAAATAAAATTTAGATCAACTGAAACAAGTTTTCAAATTCAATCAGTTGGTAATGGACATGTTACATTTCAAGCATCAAATGGAAAATATATTATATCACATCCTACTGGACATATGCGTGCTACAATAGATCAAATAAATTCAAATGAAATTAATTTTTTAATTAAATATATAAATCGTTCATTTTGTGTATTTAAATGTGATTTTGGTTATGTTGGTTATAGAAATAAACAATCACGTATACTTGAATGTAATAAATCTTTATTTACATTATTTATATTAGAAGAACCACAAGATAAAACACATTGTGAAGGAATTGTTTATCTTAAAGGTAAGAAAATATTTTATTTTGTTTTTTTTCTTAAAATAAAATCTTTTTTTTAAATAGGATCTGATGGACTTTATTGGGAAATTTTAAATGATCTAAATATAAGTGTTAGTGGATGTGAACCATCGAAATTTTCATTAGAATTATGTTCATCATATTCTCGTATTGTTATAAAAGCACCAAATGGAATGTATTTACGAGCAGAACAAAATGGAAGTATACAAGCAACATGTCAAAATAGTCGACAAGCAACACAATGGGAATTTTAGAAGATGTTTTTTTTTTTATTGTCAACGCAATTAACTGTCTATTATGATCCACAAGTCAATAAATTGCCGTTGTTGTGTGTGTATGCGAAACGATAGATATACGATAGAATTTGTTTGCCAGAGTATCATCATTCAGATTCAGACATGACTTTTTATTGACATTTCTTTTTTCGTTCGGTCTTCCGTTTTTCGTTTTTTTTTGTTTTCGGATAGAAATTATGTTATTTGACTGTGAAAATGATTTATAATTGTAGTAGATTTAGAGCAAAAAAACATAATAATTTGGTGTTGTTGGCTTTTTTTTTTCTTATACGAGTAAAAGGAATATTGATTATAATCGAATGTTTATTTATATAACAAATGAATTATAATAACAAATATTGAATGAAGAAAAACAAATAAAATTTGAATTGTTAAGTGTTTGATATGAATATATTTTATCTTTTATATTATTTAAAATCAATAGATAAATTTTTCTTATCATATATTTTCATCAAAAGAAAAAGGAAATTTGGAATAATTAGAAATTATTTAAAAGTTTATGTAATTTTTTATAATTATTTACAATCTGTAACATAATAATCACATATATCCATATTGAATTTGCAGAAGTATTTAATAGAAATTAAATAAAAAAATGAATTGTTTTCCGTTAGATGACTATCATGAGTGATTCAACATCATCATCGATTGTTCATAACTCATATATCTGAATAGATAAACAATCTGAAAAAATAAGTATACTTGGTGTTGATACTGCTTAATACTGAATGTGAATTATTAAAATCTGTAGCTCTATATCATTTTCTATCAATTGCTGTTATCGATCTTGATATCATTGAAATATTAAATTTAAACCATCAATTTCTATTTCGTTGCCTACATGTTTATCAACCAAAGATAACAACTGTATGTGATAATATTCGTTGTCTTTGTTCATCTATTCACATTGAATTCTTTCATAAGAATGTAATAAAGATTCATCTTTTAATACTATTTATAAACAATATGATCTTGTTATTAATGCACTTGCCAATATTCAAGCAAGATAATATATTAATTATATGTATTTATTATGTTCGAAATTTTTAATTGCTAGTGATATAAACTTCAGTGCGACTAGAGCCAATCATCTCCTTATTTTGAAGAGTTTTGTCTGAAGCTTTCTTTTCATTTAATTATGAATTCGAAGAGGATCCAAGTTTAAATAAAGCCATTGGCAAATTTCTTCGATTCTTAAGTTTGTGTGAATGACAGTGGCTAACTCACGCTCGAGATTGAGCGAGAAATTATAATCATACCTGAACACATTTGCTGCTATTATCCATATATGATGCGTGGATTTTATCGATAAGTGTGTAAAAATGTTTCTTTTCTTGTCTCTTCAGTAGCTTGAAGTAATATAATGACTCGTGCAACTTCAACTTTTGTATTCACATTTTTCTAATATTATTTTATAGGCAGAAGCAGTTTTATCAAAAATTGCATAAAGATTTATAATTAATCAATAGTTTAATTAACCTTAAACAACGATCAGATAGACAAAAATAAGTAGATTTATTAAAAAATTTAATATAAAAAATAATAATAATAAATAGCTATTTTGAAAGATTTATCTTCAAAAAAAAACTGTATCTTAGAAATATAATCTCATGACAGTTTCCATCCGATGACACTTAGTCAGAAGTATGACTAATCAAAGAAACACTGAAACTATATAAAACTGTCATTCTCATACTCAAGATAGTAAGTATCTAGGAAACAACTGTTATACTATTAAGAAAACTATTTGAATAAGTTATAAAGAAATTTTGATCTAAATATATTTCTTTTGCTATTGATTTTTCAGTTTTTTCAATAATAGCAACTATTACAGAATGTCAGATATAAATTTCAAAACGATAACAAAATTTTCAATATTATAGATCTACTTTCTCTAGAACTATCTATTATAAAGTTTTCTATTTTTTTTTATATATAGAAAAGATAATTTTGTTCATTCAAATACATTTACATATGAAGAAAACCAAACGAAATGTTTTAATTTTATATATTAAATTATGTATAAATTTCTCTACGTGTTACGTTAACAGCTAATAATTGTAATTCATCAATTGACATAGTTTTTGATTGAAGTGCCATTAATGTTGCATATTCTCGTGCTACATAAATATTAAATGGTTCTTTCTCAAATCCATCATATGCATTTTGACGAAACATTCTTTCCGAAAATAAACTTGTTGAATGTGCATAACATTTTAAATGATATATAGATGTTCTATATGTTGTTACTTTTGAATCACATGATATATCAAGTTGACCTTCAGTAAATAAAGTTTTTTTTTTTAATTTTTCTATTGTTGTTTCATAATCAATTGTTAAATTTCTTTCATTTCCAGAAGATTCTTTTAATGTTAATAAAAGTGTATCAACAAATTGAATAATTTGTTCTGTTTTACCATACCATGTTGAATAATCAGGTGATGTACCAAGAAGAAATGCACATTTTATTGGAATATATTTTCCAAATTGTGTTGTTAAAAATGTATTCGTTGTTGTTATCATTAAAAAATCATAAAGTTTTGTTTGATTATTATCTAATTGATTTGTATAATCATAAATAGCAAATAAACGATCAGTATTATCATCAACTTTATTCACTTGATTTAACAGTGGATATTTATCTATATAAAATTGTTGTTGAGATTTAGCTCGTTGTGAAAATAATTTATGAATTACAATTATACATCGTGATATTTGTCGACGAGATTTTCGTTGATTATCAACATGACAATTTAAATGTTCTAATAATTTTTGTGTACTAATTGGAAATTGATCATCAATAAGAATAATTAAATCAGTACGCCAACGATCAAGTGTAAACATTTCTGATTCAATCCAACTTCTATAAAACCAACGAAATTGTACAAAATAATATTCAGAATTTGTTGATGGAAAACGAACAATAACACCACGAACTATTGTTCGTGAACGATATTGTTCAATAGTTATTAATATTTCACGACATTTTATTGCAGGTGTCGTCATTTCTTCATTAGGTTTTGCTGGTATAAAAATAGTTGTTGTCGATTTTTCTTTTATCCAACCATGTGGTAAAAATCGAAGACCAATAATTTTTTGATTTGAATCATTTAATTCATTATCAGAATATTGATATGATGGTGCAAAGACATAAAGAATAAAAACAGAAATAACAAGTATTGCAGCTGCATAAAATAGTAACGAAGAGACAGTTTTTAAACGAAACATTAGAAGAAAAATAAGCAAAGTAAATGATGTGATCGAAAAAAAAAGCATGTCATTTTTTTTCTGTTCTCCATTTTTTTGTTAATGTACTGAAATATTTACTGATTTGTTTGACTATATAAACAAAACTAAAGAAAAAATTATAACTGACATCATTTTACCAACTTTAATGCATTCATTTTTTTTATTTCAGAAATTTTGAAGATTTTTAAATTTAAAAATGTTGAAAAAATATATTAATAAGGATTAAAATAAAGTTAGAATTTCATATGATAAATAATAAAATAATTTATATATATATTTTCCAAGTGATAGATGCGATTAGTTATAAACCAACAGAAATAAGTATAAATATATTAAATGTTTGATATTGAAAAAAAAAACAAACTAATTGAATTGTTTAAAAATTAAAACAGATAAATCGTTTATATGATAATAATCAGTATTCAGGTTCATCTGTCGAATTTGTTGGTGGATCCAATAAAAATTCAATATTTCTATAAAGTTCTCTTGTAGTTAAAAGACATCGATTAGTTGAAAGAAACACATTTTCTTCACTATCTGTAATGTTTGAATCTGAAAAGTAATCATAAGATTCAAAAATAGCCCAAACTTGCCATTCTTGTCCAACTTTCATTGGAAGACCACAGCTTGCTTCTAGTAATGGAGTTGAAACATTAATTTTATTCGATGAAGAAAATGTTCCTTTGAATTTTGAATCAACGTTAAATTGAACTTCTAATCGATTTAAATTTTTATATTTTTGAACTTTTAGAATTTTACCATCGAAAATATTAACTGCGTCAGCATATGAAGAACGTAATGGATATTCAGGAGCACAACTACATCCACATATGTAATCAATATTAAAAATGAATATAATAAGAAAAAATCGTAATACAGTAAAATAAAACATTATTATATTCACTTGTGACAATGAATGCTTATTCGAATTGAATGTATTGGTTTTAAATAAATAAATATATATATATATATATATATATATGATTAAAACAAAATCATTTTTCCTTATTTCTCTTGAATGAAACTAAGCAAATATTTATACATTAATGCATTTTTCATACGTTTTAAATAATGAAGAAATGATCTTATGCTTTGGTGTATTAATAGTACTTCCTTTATTTTTTCACGTAAGTAGGAAATTTGTCCAATTTGTATAAATAGAAATGGTTTAATAAAACTTTACTTAGAATTTCGATAATAATGAAACAGATGTTCATGGATGTTTAGGTCTTGGTGATTTTATTGCTGTTGTTAATAGTATCACTTTTCTCATCGACGAGAATAAAACTATTCAAAACGATTAGTCATATTATTGTTGTTCAAATCGGTGATAAAAATCATGGATCAACTAAAATGATTTATAACCAATCAGTCGTTATCTATATAGTTAATTTTCATTTTTAAACAAAGAAAATGATAAGAAGATGTTGAATTATTTGACCGGTTGAAACGTAAAACTGACACGTTTTTAATATTCAAATACTATTCGATGCAGCTTATGTTGACCTTTTAATGATGTAAAAATGAATATTTTTTTTATTGAAGTATCAAACTTTCAAAAATATTTTTTGATAGCGTAACATTACTGCATAAAATATTCAAAAATATTCTTTTGAATTTTATATTTAAATTGGCTCGGATGTGAAGCATATATTTAATGTTTATTATATTTTATGCAAATAATAAAACCTTCGGCATTAAAGAAGCTTCAGGCTGATTTCTCGCATGACTTTTCTTAATACTAATAAAATCATTAAAGAAAGTATACTGAAATTATATCTCAAGAAGAAATCTTAAATATCAAAATTGTCTTAGTTTAATAGAAACATATATTCATTCAAAACAACCTTACTTTTATTTTTAGACTTTTAAATATTGTGATCATCAACAGTTTATCATTACCTTAAGATATAAAATTTAATTTAATTTCAATGGTATTTTTCATAGTGATTTTATTTTGAAATTAATGATGACGAACAAAATGTGTCAGAGATAAGATTGAATATAAATGCCGCAATTTCTTTAGGATATAGATGAGTTCAATTTCTTTCAACTATAAATAATCGTATCTTTTGTTTATAAAGATATTATCAAAGGCTATTAACATTTTTTTATAAAATAAAATTAATTTTTCAACTTTAATAAATAAAATACGTCAATATATATATTATTTTGATCTTTATATAAGTTTCATTAATAATATTTTCAAAAATGAACTATACAATTTATATACTTGCAATATTTCTAATAACATTATATGCAATTGTACTATTATGCTCATGTATTTATTTATTTCCTTTATTAATAATTAAACGTTTTCATAGTCCAATAAATTATCTTAGTATAAATGTTTCTATAACATTATTAAAATGTTCTGTATATTGAATTATAAAATATGTTTTAGCTATATTTTATCCTGATGTATACAATGCAAATCCAAATACATGTGCTTTTCAACAATATATTCAAAATTTTGTCCTTTGTCAAGTTGTTTATGCGTTATGTATTGTTTCAATTAATCGATTATGCATTATTATTTATTCACAAAAACGTTTATTAAAAACAAAAAAATGGGCTATAATATGTATTGGAATTCAATGGATATTTTCTATAACTATATCAATACCAACTTTAATGGTTTCAGAATATGTAAATATAAAAAATACTTCTTATTGATTATCTTTTTTATTTTCATATTTAGGAATGTAATAATGCTATTCCATTATGGTTTAATATTTATCAATTAATAACCATTGCAATTGTGCCCTCTATTATTCTCGGAATTACAAATAGTCTTATCTTTATATATACTTATGCTTCAACACGCCGAATAATTCCTATAGAAGGAATAATAAGAAATCCAACATTAACAAATCGTGATATACATGTTCTTAAACATATACTTTTTATGTTTATTGTATATATTGCTGGTTGGACACCTATATTTTTATGTATAGTTACTAAATCCAAAATGATTTAATCTTTTAACATTTTATTTTATGCAATTATTACCTGTAATAAGCATGTTAATAGATATTCTTGATTTATTTTTTTATAATCATGAATTACGAAAATATTTGAGTGACAAAATCTTACTTATTCGAAGACATATTACTAATACTGAAATATTAGGTACAGGTGTTCAATCTATTTAGTTAATTATTGTAATTATCATTGAATAAATACCATAAAAAAATAGCAATAAATTAGAAGAACTCAACAACTAATGTTGAGTATATCACCAAGCGATATATAAAATGTTTATACTAATTTTTTTCCTGCAGAAGTGCCTTCGCTATGGCATCGTTAACTCGTATATGTGCTGAACTTCCTACAACAATATTTATATTAGACCATCTATATGCTTTGACTGAAATATCGTTAATATATGTCTATGATGGACCATTTTTTTCTATGAAAAATAATATTGTTGTTTGATAACCTCTTGCAATATATATTGAAGAGACTTTCTAATAACTGAATAAACTTGTATAAGGATTCGTTGTTGAATAAAGAACTGTTACATTCGATTCGATATTTGCTAGAATTTATTCTTTGTTGTATTTAAATAAATTTTTTGTTAATTGATTAAATTCTTTTAGAATCGTCATTATCTGTAACAACTTGAGAAATCAGATAGATCTAGTAAAACTTTTTCCGTTACTTGTTCACTAGTCGGTGATACAAGAACTTCGGACATTTGTTGAAAATCAAATAATTTCATATCAACTAAAGCAAATAATTTCTTTTCGATAGATGATTGAAATGAGTGTAACTACAGCAGACCATATACCATAGAGTTTTATATTAAATAGTTTGCAAAACAACAACTTTTGCTTATAAGATATTTAAATACTTTCTTTTTATAATGCAACAACAAGCATTTTTGTCTATTATTACGTATACTGTATATTGATAAAATATGACATTGACTATTTTTTATTATATTGTTCCCAAAAGCAGATGTTGTAAAAATCACTATATATATGTGCTCTTGGAAAATTTTTCAATATTGGAAAAAATCAATTTTATTTATCTGCTTTACTTTGATTTTGAATCTTAAAAGTTCTCATTTTTTCAAAAAAGTCATATGATAGGAGGTTTAAATAAAAATGATCATGTGATATTACTTCTATGGCAAAGATGCCTGTCCATGATTTTTCAAGCACAAAAACAATCTTGTTGTGTCTTCTACGTTTATCAGAAAAGATTAGTTTACTTTATCGCAACTTCTTTTAATCAATTTTTCAAGGTTGAAAGAAATTAGAGAAGAAATGCGAAACTTTTTCTTTATATCATTTACAATATCAGTCGACATGATGATGGTATATTAGTTCTCAATTCATTTCAATCTGTAGGTTTAATTAACCAATGGTAAAAAGAAAGAGTATTTCAGTTATTCGTCTGAAATAATCATGCTCTGTCGAATGATTGTGGCTCTTCTAAGTACTCCAAATGAAATAAAAAATGATCGAAAACGTATAAATAATGTTTTGGATGAATGATTGGAAAGTGTTTTTGAAGCTTCAAATACTCTTGACTATTGTTACGATATATCCAAAAAGGGTATATGGAAGAGTTTATCACATATCAATATAGCCAAAAAAGGGTATATAAAAGGATTTAGAAGATATTGATATATTCAAAAAAGGTATATTAAGAGGTTTGTGAAAATTTGATATACCCAAACAAAAGATATGTGAAAGGATTTATAAAATTGTGATATCCCCAAAAAGGGTCTTAGATGCAGATTAGAAAATATTACTATAGTGCTCATTAGCATTTCCTAAATCCTTTGGTAACCTCTCTCAAACTCTTTTCAAAACGTAAAATTGAACAAAAGTATAAATAAAAAAAATTTACTCTATTAAAAATACACTTACTGTTAAAATTTGATACTGATGTCGAACTAAAAGAAAAATAAAAAATTTTATTTTATTAAAAATATACTTACGGTTCAATTTTAATGTTAAAATTCAACTAAAATGAAAATAAAAAAATTTATTTAAATATGTGTTAATAGGAAAATAATTGTAGATGAAAATATAAATGCGTTTTGGCATTGTATAATATTTCTCAATCGTAAGAGTATTGATGTAATGATTTATCTAGATGATTTAAAATGATTAAGTCTTTAGCGATTCAACGATCTGAAATTTATTCTTTGTCAGGGTGTAGGTAAGAAAATATACTAACTAATGAATCAGTAAATTTCATCTTTTATTCAATGTTATTATTTCACTTATCATAAAGATATCAAATGTATATAAAAATATATTTCACTATTTCATTCACGTCGCTACTGAAACATCTTGTAAGCAAGATCTGAATAATTTGTGATAAGATCTTGACCAAGATCTTAGGTACAGATATTTAAGTAGATCTTGAAAATGTCTGTACAAGATAGTGGCATTATCTTGGGCTAAGATTTTTGCAATAAAATATTGGGAACAGATCCATACATACGTTTATCATACAAGAAAACGACTAATCCACATCCTAGATCTTGGTTTTGCCATATTTTTTAAAATTCATTTTTCCGCTTGTGAAACTAGATTCTGCCAAACTACTCAAGAAAATATGATCTTTGCTCTAAATTGATGATAAAGGCATTAGTTCTGAAAGTTCTTGGAAATGATCATTGTCCATTAACTGGTTTTCTTACGTATTTATCATTAATTTGACTTCAGATTCCTATTCAGCGTGAAATTTTGCATTAAATAAACTATTTCACAAGTATTTACAGACATTCATAGGTCAGTTTTAGTGATCATGTTCTGACCATGAATATGTTAGGCAATGTCTTATAAGATCTACATTTAAGATCTTTGACAAGATCTTAGTAAAAGATAACGAGATTAACGTGTACCTAAATTTGTTAGATCTATTTACTTATCTGTACTCAAGATCTTGGCCAAGATCTTGCTTAC
This sequence comes from Macrotrachela quadricornifera, assembly GCA_022393335.1. Taxonomy (NCBI): domain Eukaryota; kingdom Metazoa; phylum Rotifera; class Eurotatoria; order Philodinida; family Philodinidae; genus Macrotrachela; species Macrotrachela quadricornifera. The sequence goes on along the minus strand of JAJEKB010017163.1, from coordinate 37,048 downwards.
AAGATGTTCACCTAGAGGTTAACAAATGTTTAACTTTTTCGTACAAACAAGAGAAACAAAAATGTAAGACAACAAAAAAACAAGATTGGTTGTAATTAATATGTCTGTTCATATACATTAAAAACGACGTTTTCTATGTGTTATTTGACGAGAAACTTTGTGTATCTTTGTATCAAGAGGTAGATTATCATCGTCTTGACATTCGTGCTATCCAGATTACTATCAAACGAGATTGGTTTTTTCTTTTGATCTGATTTTTGGCGGCATTTTTTGTGTCCGTTTTCGACGATTAGTTCTCTTTTTTGAAGAATTAATAAATGAACATTTCTTGTGACGGATTCACAAATAATCTTTTTACTTTAAACATCGAAAATGTTTATCTACTGCGAATATTTCATTTTCTATGTAAAACACATTGATTGTTCTTGTTAAGAACATTTTTTCGCTACCCGTTCATATTAGAAACAATGTTTCTAATAAGAACAGGCGATCAATTTTAAAAAATGCAATAACTAAGTTATCATAAATTATAAAAGTCTGTGCCTTGGAATTGAATAGTATCGAATGATGAGGAAGATTTTTTGTTGCAGAAATATATTGAAATTTTTTATTCTAAGGATGAAAAAGTCAATCTAGTAGTAAAATTTTAATCTCTATGTATTTTAAATAATGTTCGTATCAGAAACATCACTCCTAATAAGTGTAAATTCAATCATTTGCAAACTACTGCTAGTTACTCAACTATTTTTCTGAGCTAATTAGCTGATTTTTACATCATGTGATAGAGCAGATATTCCTCCACTCAATGTTGTAAAAAAGATTTATGATGAAAAATGGCTAAGTACAAAGAAGTTACTCACATTTCTCAAGAGGCTGATCTTATCAGGAAAATTTACTGTATCTTACTTCATAAACGCAAAGAATGAGAGCTCTCTAAGTATCAACAGTACACCGTTGAAAAAATGGATGAGAAATTCGTTGCCAAATACAATGAAGTAATCAACTTTCACAGGAAAGGCCATAAACCGTTTTTTTCTAAACTAAAAAACAGTAAGCAATTAAATATGGAATAACACATTATTGCACAAAAAAGTTGAAAACGATTTCCCTAACTTTCAAAATAAAAAACCCTTTTCATGAAAACGTAGTGTAATCTACCCTTGTGCGTAGAATAATAAATCCCTTATTCATACTTAGAATAATAAAATCTCCTTATGCAACATTCATAAATCCTTTTTACATTCACATACTCTTCTTTTCACAAACCCTTAAACTCATATACCCTAAAAAGGTTTTGAACATACGCATAAACTATTAAGGAATTTTTGAAAAATTGCACTTAGCAGAAAAGTTTATTATTCTATTTTCGTTTTTATAACGAAGTGTGTCACGTGTCGATATTTATCATGAATATTTCATTGAAAAAAAGACAAAGGAAGGACTATATGAATAAATACAAGGACAGTACGGCTTTTTAAAGGTGTTAATGACTACTCATGCCTTAAGTAACGATAGTAAGCGACGTGAAGGTATTCAATGATTATGAAAAGCTATATGAAGGATCATTTCTACCTGTAGTAAGCAGTCGTTTGCCTTCATGAAAAATATTATATACTTTTACCTCTTCATTCTTTTTTTTCTCGTGAGATACAATTAGTAACTTTCTTTAGTTGCATTTCTGTCTCAGTCATATTGTTATTTTTACAGTTTAACTATCATCCATTTTCTGTATTATTTTATCGTATGTTGTATTTAGACTATCAACTACCTTTAACAATTTCAAACTCTTGACGAATCATGCTCAAGAGGAACAGAAACACATTGCATCGTAATGATGGTAGTAATGGCCGGCAACTTTTAGCTACGAGCCTTCGGTATCGATAGTATCTATTTTTTTTCCTATTAACAATTTATATTTTACTTGAAAGGTCGGGCTGGCTGTTTTGTGCGATACCGACTACGATTCTTGGCACGGCAATTTTCATAATCGCTGCAATCATTGTACTTTCTCTTATTCCTCTATATCTTAACAGAAGTACTGCAGCTTCTCAAGGTAAGTTTCTTTCAATTGAAAGAGATTTTGATTTGTTTTTCCTTATAATTTAGACTTTGTAAGTCCAGTATTGAACATCACCTTTATTCTGCCAGAAATTAACAGGTCAGTTAACCCAAAAAGTTCAGAAGTAGTGCCTCAAAGGACCTTGAATAGCACTCAAGTGGGCTTACTTGGCGAAATAGTCAGTAAAATAGCTTAGGCAGACTGATTCATTCATTTGCCATTAATTTCTTATAGCTCCAAGATAAAATAAAAGTCGATTCAAGTTTGAAAAATACCTATGTTATAGTAAATAATGCTTTTATCGTATCATCTTCGACACGCAAAATACGCCAAACCATTTCCACAAATCAAGTAAACGATATTATGTACATGTGAATCTAACTATCAATATATCATTTTTAGACATCGAATATTCTTCGTGTAGGGGAAGAAGATGTAGTCACTATTTATCAAAAAGCGCAGGATCCTGTCTATTCTAACGAATTAATTATTTTTTTTCAATTATCATGTCGTCGTCCCTGTAAACGAGATTTGATTTCATTCGTTTTTCAAAATACTTTTCAACATCTTGAGATTAAACGAACAATCTGTGAGTTTGACACTTCTTTCCTATTAATCATATGTTCATAGAACATATCATCCTTCCTTAGATTTTCTTTTGTTCGTTGAACAATCATCAACAACTACAAGCTTGACAACGAGTTCAACTACATCAATTACTTCGATTAACGTTCTTTTATCAACGACGGTAAGCAACAACGGTTCACAAATTTATACTTCTAATTCTCACCAAATTAGTCAAATCCATTTCTCATAGAGAATTTCTATTTCTTAGAATTTGAACAGTTTTTTTCACATAGACATTGGCACAAATTGGCACAGCACCAGACTTGACTAAAAGTATTATAATTTCGAATGTGAAAGATAATAGAATAATACAAATTAATGATGTAAATGTGTTCGGTATAAAAGACTATTCTGGAAACGTTTTTTCTATCTACGCTATTCAAACAGCCAATGCAATTTATACAATTAATCAAGATCGCATTGTCCAAATACAAAGAGCTACGGAGACTTTAATTTTCAAGTACAACAATACTAATAATCAATTCATGATCACACTTGTTACAGAAAACAGTTCATATGAGCTACCATCTTCTTACAATACGCCTAATATTACATTTCCGAAACCTATATTTTTAGTTACTGCGGATCAAGATATACCAGATCCTTATACAGGAATTGTACTGGAATTAACAGACAAAGCCACTACTCGATCAATTAATGATGCAACTGTACAAATGTATTATTATGACGATCAACTTGGTAATCGAAGCACAATAATGCAAAACGTCGGTGGGGGACGATATTACTCTTTATTGCCTACCAATGATAGCGAGGTAAATGATTATTTCAATTCAACGAATCTTCTTTCAACCATTTCTCAACAAGGTAACGCTTTCATGGAATTATTACGTGCTTATCCAATATCTGATATATGTTTCCAAATCTCAATGACGGCAAACGTATTTTGTTCACTAATAGTTGAAGACATGACCTTGAATATTCCTAATAGTTTGAATGCGGCTTCAAAATATACCGCTCAAATTCCAATGCAATCAAAGCCTCCTGGTCAACTTAGTGACTTTCAAGTTGTCGTTTTAATTCCTGGTGAGCAACCTATAACTATTCTTCTTGATAACAGCAGCGAAATTATATCTGCAAGGTTATTCCGACGCGCGAACAGTGGATATGCCATAAATCCAAACGTACTGACTGGATTTTCTTCTAAAGTAGGAGGTTCAAGAGGAAAATGTAATGAGCAGACTGTAGCAGGAAATGATACACCAGACGATCGAGTTATTGATGTTGGCAAAGCACACACTGTCATCAATTTTCGCTATGAAACTTATATAATTAAAGATCAAATGGATGTTTATTATAAAAATCAATTAGTTCAATCAAGCTCCTGCATTGGAACACAAGGAGAGCGTGTTACCGTTATTGCATTAAATGATGCAGAGAGCAGTCTACGAGTGAATGTGATTCCAGATTGTGCAGGTGAAACTGGTACTGCATGGTATTATACAATCGAGTGTTCATTCAATGAATTAATTTGTAATAGTGGTCTTTGTTATTGTGGAGCCAAAAAGAGGTCGTCTATTCAAACAACAGCTGCCAGCAGTAACGGGTGCGGATCAGACAATAGCTGGGGTCGAGAGTATATCCGGGAGAAAGGAGACAGCTTGAAATTTACTCCGTACTGCAATGATCATGATGCATGTTACGGAACATGTAATAGATACAAATCTACATGTGATCAAGAATTTTTACAAGCTATGCAAGCATCTTGTCTAGTTAATTGGGTAAATGCGACAGATATTCAGAATTGTCAGAAATGGGCGAATCGATTTTATACAGCCGTGAACTGGCTTGGTGGTTCTCCTTTTGAAACTGCTCAGGAAGCTGACTGTATGTGTGCTACTACTAACGGACGATAATTATTAACGAACTAGCAAAATCATCTATGAGACATATGTTGTGATTTATAATTATTCTCTCTATTGTATCTCTCTTATTTTCACCTTTCCATTCAATTTAATAAACTGGTAATCATATGCATTGTTTTATGATTTTTACCTTATAATAAGGTTTTTTTTTAGATATTACGTAAGGTCTTTGTACTTCTTGAAAGGTTTTAAAAGCTCATGAAATCATTAAGTCTTTCGAAGTCTACTCTTCCCCTTGAATTAAACTTCTGTTTTAAGGAATTGAAATATACATCTTATTCGCTTAACTAATGCGAAAAAAATTTGCTTCAACTTAGTTCGATCATCTTAAGATACTTGTTTAGTAAGGATTCAGTCGCTATAAAGATTTATACCGAACATACAGTGTACTTTCATCACATGTTCATTAAAATCTCATGAACTTTCACCAACTATCGCAGAGCAGTATGAATATCGATGATAAACAGGATCTTCTCATTCATAATCGATTTATATAGAAATTAGTGAAAGTCTTATTGTCACGCTTCATATGACTGTTTAAAAAGTTCATTAAAAATAATGAAAAAAGCAAAAGTGTTGTTAATATTTGTTAGAATGATATAAATCTCAAATTATTTTATTTAACTGTTGGTCATTCTCATAGACATGAACACGTCAATGTGGGGGTGAGAGTGAAGGTGGGTATACAAAAGAATCCCAAGCTACTTACGACGATCGTTTCGAAGCTTGCTTAAAGATTCATTATCAACTAAATTTGGAAGATATACTACTGCATTGGATTCAATCTCAAAGTATGAGAAAGTATTAGAAGTTAGTAACAAGGAAGACATCGATTGACAATCTAGTATATTTTCGAAATTTACCAGATGATGAACTCTTAAGCAAGGTTCGAAACGATCGTTATAAGTAACCCAGAATCCTCTTGTATAGTCGCCAGAGATTCAAACGAGTTTCAGTAATAACAAGAAGGTACAAATAACAAAGTGTACAAATATTAGACAACAGAAAGAAGACTTGAAGCTAGATTTGCTGCTTGGCGATTCGTATGGAACGCAAGAAAATCAAATTGTTGACCGCTGAAGGATCCAGACTTGAACGTCCCTGAGTAATAATCTAGCCAGCAGCGCTGAATGAGTGTTCAACCGAAGCGGAACTTCATGATATGGAGAATATGTGTTTAGCAAGATGACGAGAGTTAGAAAAGATATTTGAATTTGTTGCTGTTGCCAGAAAGTCAACGGGTCTGTATATTCTTTTTCCACTATAAGTTCAATATAACGATCAATCTCGTCCATAGAAGATTTATTCATCGCCTCCTTTGAATCCAATAGTTCTGACATGAACTGTTTTTCTTTGCAGGTGGTTCAGAAATATCTTCATCAATTCTCACTGCATCATTAGCATTAGTATCAAGTAAAACAAAATCATGACAGTATGCATGACATGATTCTATCTGCATTTTTGTTGCTCTACGTAACTGCTTGTAGTTGGGATATAAAAAGGTAGCACGAATATAATCATCTTCAATAAAAAACATTTTGTTAAGCAACTAAATAGCATGTTTGTAGAAGAATATCATTCCTTGAAAACAATTTCAGACTAGAATGAATATTTAAATGTGGCTTTCACCTCCTTATTCTTTCTTCTCTCCATTAATTATTTGATCTCGCAGATAGCTAATGGATGGCAAAACGTAATAAAGAGAAGGTGAACGACCAATATGAACTTCTTTGAGTACATATTTCCAGCGGAAAAAGTAAGAAAATAATATTACAACTTATTATTTTGTCGATACTAGAGTAGAACAATCACGAGTTTCAAATATCAATATGAAGAAAAAACACTTATGGTGTAAGAAAACGAATAAGTCTTTTGACTATATCGAAGTTGATTTTTTGTAATCGCTTGCTCTGATGTTGATCTTTCAAAACGTTGAAAAGAATCGACTCTGCATTTTTGATGCTCTCTGGCAGGTCATACAAGGACAATTAACGCGCTATTGAATACTGATGAAGCGTTACAGCTATTTTGGAACTGCCAGCAGAAAATGGTGGATCATCCGAATTTATATTATCAGCATAATATTGTTTCTCATGTTTCAACTGTAACTCATGATTTAGATTTGCCTAAAATATACAGTAATTTAAGTGTGATAAGAAAGTTGATTTTATCCTCCACAATTGAAAACTAATAATCTGTCCATTATAAGTGAGTGTACATAGAGATTTTTCAACATGTGAGAAACTTTTACATAGATACATAAACCATCCTTAATCATATTGTTATTTCGACAAATTTCGAAGTACTGAGTTGACCGCGGCAGACACACCTCTCTTAAGTTAGAGCTTTACTCATATTTACTTTTTTTTACATATTTTGCAAGTAATTTACAATCTTTAATCACGTCAAGAATTGCTTTCGCAGTAGGAGGCAAACAAGCAATTATCATGTACGTATAGTCAATGTCATCATCTGTTGACGATTCTTCCATATCATTAGCATCTTTATCATTCATTTCAACATCACTCAATTCTGATGAGGCTTCAGCTAAAGCTCCTGTCATAATGATTGTTATTTTAGTTTTCGTTGAAGTTTTTTCTGTTTAACTGATGCTGGTAGACACAGTCAAAATTTTGACTGGTGAAAATATCTTCTTTTTCGACGATTCTTGAAAGAACCTTTTTTAAGCACGCTATATAACATATGAACGACGTATAAAAGAACCCGGAAGACCATAAATGCCTTTATCAGATTCGATCCTCCATCCGTTACGAACATAATCTTGTCCATCAGCTCTTTCAAACCAAAGACATCTAATTGATTCTCCAACATCTATAAAAAAAAAACTTATGAGTGACAATTTTGAGTTAATAAGCGATATCTTACCTTCAACATGTTCACTGCCGTTTTCTTCTTCCATTTGAATTCAAAGCAAAAAGTATCTAGAGAATAATAAAAACCATGTTTATCGACAAAGTGAGCAAGTAGATCCAGATATGAAATATTTCGATGCTTATCAGACCATATATTAGGAATTATTGATAATTGGTAGTCTTCAGCCACTGCAATCAGTTTTATCTTGATCAAATCTCGCTCATGTTACGTAGAACGATCCACTTCGTTTCGAACAGTTCGATCGGAAGCAAGAGTATAGTCAACCAGCAGTTCATCCTTCGTCCGTAATTCACCACCTAAACGAAAAAAATTGTTCATTGAATTGTTAGAATTGTATCAATTTACCAATTTTCAAATATTCTTGCAAAATCTGTTTAAAGCCAAGATCCGTAACAATTGTGAAAGGTAGAATTGAGCTAGCCACCCAGTTGGCAGATCATTTTTTCCTTGTTCTCTGAAATTAATTTGACCTTAAACCATTTCTCAGCGGACTTGCTGTACTTTTAAAGGAGAGTTAACCTCGATGCTCTACAGGATATCGATGATCATTCAAAATAGTTGTACTTGGATCGTTGTAAAAAAAGTATGGAAACAACTTTTGCAACTTGCAAAGCCTTTGATGATAGTGAATTTTTCCTCTTCGTTACTCATTTGCACCGCTGGAAGACCGAATTTGGTCCAACAAGCAGCAATTGCTTGTTTAGTGGGATTTGGAACAATTTTGTGATGACTTTCATCGTGGAGTAGAAAAGGTTTGATGTTTACAGACGTGTATCTGAGTGATGTATGTGAAGATTGTGACTTTATAGAACGTGAAGCTGAAGAGGATGCGTTAGACAGATATTGTATCGATATGTTATCGGTTAAATCGATAGACATGCTCGAAAAATTTAATGATTAACGCTTGTAACAAAATATGGCTGTTAAATAATGATATGTGAAGTTGACAAGAAAATAGATAACTCTCATAATGGCGTGTCTATTATTTATATATGTCTATAATTGGTCAACAATTCTTTGTGGACGAATTAATATCTAAACGGATTGTCACACATTAACATCAAAGAAAGTCAGTATAGATCATTCATTGTGATCTATTCACCGTCATGAATTCATAACCTATTATTCATCATATTACTTTGTTTGACGAATTCACTGTCGTCATTTTGTATTGTATCGTACCGATTCAATGAATTATGACAGCAACCAATAAGACTTTTTAAAAAGTCGAGTTCTTTAAATCAAACTAGACTGGATTTCGAGCTCTGGTCTGAATCGATATGACGACGTTGTGGTAAAACCTACTATGTCATACTGATAAATCCCATTTTCGACGGGCTTTAATTTCGTATAAAATGAGTTGCAAATTCCATTTGAAATTAAACGTTACCCTTCTAGAAAAACATTTTAGCCCACTCTCTAAATAATATTAATCAAACTCTATAAATTTTAAGAGTTTCACATACGAAAGTTTTAATAAATGTTATTATTTAATACAGATAAACTCCATATTTGACGAAATTTCATTTGATATTAAATTAGAAACAATAGTTCAGCACAAAGAACATCAGAACAGGAAGAGGTGGGGAGACTTTTGCTCACGAATGCATATATTGTCATAGTAGACTATTGGCAAAGCAGAATAGCTAACATTCTGCATATTAAAAACAGATCATAATGAGTATCATCGCCCAAAAAATAAAATGAATGATTCAAAAAGAATTAATTTTTGGATGTAGCGAGTCACTTATTAATATGAAAAAATAGAATAAATATAAAACATGACATAATGACAGTTTTACAAGTGAGTCTCATATTACATTCTACCAAGTTTTGTATGATCTAATCCAAAGTCAAATAAGAAAGAAATGTATGTCACAACATTTAAACATGAAATGAATCATCGATAGAAAACATACCAAAGGGTAAATTGTGGAATCTTAAATTCTTCGAATTTTCAGGCGATTTTTAAAAGTCTATCAAAGGATACCATTGACATAAAAGGAAAAAGGTGGAATTATGAAATTCTAAATACCATAAATTCTGCTGGATTTCATAGAAATTTCGAGTTTTAAAATTCCACGATTTACCTT
>JAJEKB010017163.1:0-12491 GCA_022393335.1 Macrotrachela quadricornifera | reverse complement strand
TTTTGTCAAGATAAAAAAATACGATTGTTTAGTGTCTCATTGTCACTCATGAAACTCAACAAGGTGCTTTACAAGTTAATAAAGAAAGACAAGAAAATGGTTTATCTCAATTACCTGTTCATATTGTACCAATGGTTCCAGCTGATGCTGATAATCAAGATGGAGATAATAAATTAAGTTCAACATCACTTCGACGACAAATGCTTAGTGTTCTTCTTAAACCACCATTAGTAGATTCATTTTTTATATATTGTTTCATTATATTTTTTTTTGAACATTTTTAGAAATCAGCTGAATCAAATCGACCATATATTATTGGTCTTACTGGTGGTATAGGCTCAGGAAAGTCAAGTATTGCTCGTCGTATTGAAAAACTTGGTGCTGGTATTGTTGATTGTGATAAATTAGGTTTTTATAATCATTGGAAAATTGATTATCAATGAAAAATTTCTTTTTTTAAATGTATATAGGTCATGAAACGTATAAGATTGATACTGATGTTTATAAAAAAGTTATCGAAACATTTGGTGAAGACATTATTAATCCTGTTGATCGATCTATTAATCGAAAAATACTTGGAAAAAAAGTATTTCAATCACCTGATGAACTTAAAAAATTAACTGATATTGTTTGGCCAGGAATTTTAAATTTAGCACAACAATGTATTGAGTATTTATATAAAGAAGAAAGTAAGATGAATTAATTTATTTCTTATTTTATTTTTTAATTAATTTTATTAGATAAACATGTAATTGTGCTTGATGCAGCTGTATTACTTGAAGCAAAATGGACAGTAGCAGTTAATGAAGTGTGGATTGCATCTATTTCTCCGAAAGAAGTATTAATTTTGATTGATTTCATATGTGTATTTATTTTATTTTTACTGTTTAGGCTATTCGACGTGTTGTTGAACGAGATAATATATCCATTGATGAAGCAAAACGTCGTTTAAATGCTCAAATGACAAATCAAGAACGATTTCCATATGCTAATGTTCTTCTTTGTACATATTGGGCAGAAAGTGTTACTCAAAAACAAGTTGAACATGCTTGGAATCTACTTTTACAACGTATCAATAATGATGTTTCCACATTTTAGTTTGATTTAGTTAGACTCTAATGTATTCAAAATTATTTTTTATCTGTTCGATTTTTGATCATTATAAAAATTTATTTTCTTTTGTGATTTTTTACATGCAAAAAAGCAAAATTGTTTGTCGATGTTTTCAAAACATCATTAAAACAATTTTGTAATATTTATTGAACTTCTTCAGAATTAAATAATTCTATTATAGATATCAAGAAAAAAAAGAAATCCAGAATTTTTTAATATGATATTACGTCTTAATGGCAAGATTGTGTGTGCATTTTTGTTAGAATCTCCTTTATCTAAAATAATTCTGATCATTTCAGAAATATTTTGAAAGAATCGTATCGAAACAATAAATGACATATCAAAATAGATTTCGATCAATAATGAACTACCAGAGAAATAAACAAATCCAGTGCTAGATTGAAATATAAAGACAATTTGTCTAATAATGACAGAAAAATTTTGTCTTATCTTGTTTTGCTAGGCATCCGCCTAGTTTTACATCCAATCAAACATATGTTTATATTTCGATGGTCCTTGGATTCACTTCTTTCCAATGATATATAAAGCTCCTTATACTTATGTGTTATGATAGAAAAATTAGCGGTCTACGATGAACAGGTTCAACTGTCGTTATTAACACTCAATTCCCTAATAACGACGAACGTACGAAAAATTAGGTAAATCACTTTGAATATCATAAGAATTGATTTTGATTCTATTAGCCGATCGATTCTATTTGTTATCTTTCTAGATGAATAGAATTGAATGTGCTGATTATGAGTATGACATTTTTTTCTTCATATTAACTGAATAATAAGAAAGACCTTTTGTACTTTTGAAAGATAGAAAAATCAGTCTTTGGTCTAAAAGGTCATCAATATTCGAGTATGTTCTATTGAAAATAGGTTGATTCGATGTAGAATTTTTTTTCTCTATTAGAATATATAAAAATGTTTTGGATGTCTTCATCTGATCGAATTGATAATATCGAATACTACTTTCAATGGATCCTATGGTGTTAAGCATTGTTTTTTCGATCCTACCAAAACTACAATTTACATAAATGAATCAAAGAAGTTCTTTAATCACAAATGTAAATCAATGAGCTCTTCCAATAAGACTATTATCAAAGTGAGAATCACTGTTTGAGTAATGACTTCACTCTCAATATATAGCATAGACAAGAGCTGATTGATTTATCTCCAAAAACGGCTTCTTTTTAAAAAAAGAAAATCGGCTTTTTAGAGAACATAAGAAATCAATGTTGTACTACTTGTAAAAGGCCAAAACTTCATAATATTTGATCATTTGTTCCACTTAGACACAAAACTACTTTTTTGGTGAAACTCGACTTTTTGAAGAAGATTCTGTACAATTCATCATTATTCTATGATTTTCATCTTACACAATATGTTATCACTAATGAGCAAAGGTTTCTATGTATTCAAGCCATTTAAATTTCATCTTTTGACTATAGGTAGATCTCAATGAGAAATAAAAGATGTGAAAAACTATTCATTTCCTCGTATCTTTATTCCTAAGATATTATACGAGAAAAGGAGAATAAAATGATCAATGGCTTTTTTTATGAGAACAGTGAAACATCAATCGCTGAAGCTTTTTTCTAATTCTATGCGCTCTTTGCCTAATCTGTTTTGATTCGAAAGTTGAATATAATCCTATCTATAACAATCCTATTCTTTATTCATGAGTCTAAAGAGTACACAAATTTCTCATTTTGTTTTTGATATCATTTTAAAGTGTAATAATCTTTCTGTAAAAATTATCGAAGGTGTTAGTTCAAGAAAAAAATGAGTAAAACATAGTGCTTTGCAATACCAGTTGCAGCAGATGAAAAGTATCACGTCATGGGTGGAAGGTACACGTATCACAACGTCTAGTGGGAAACATATTTCGGTCACTGTTTTGAAATATCTTGGATGGATGCCTGTATACACACTAGAGTACCAACTATATTGAATCGGCCTCATTGATCCATTAAGAACCATTATACTTTAAAATGGTATCAATGGTTTCATTCTCGTTTCCTTATACAATATCTTGAAAAATTCAATATTTTAGGAATAAAGGCATGAACGAATGAATTCTTTTCAGATTTTTCATACTTCATTGAGATGTGCTTATCGCCAAAAGACAGGATGTAAACAGCTTGAATACCTAAATAATTCGTAAAGATTAACTAGGTTTTCATCATCCCAGATTATTATAAGTTATTATAATACAAAATAGAGCCTATGCACGAATAAATTCTCGACAAAATTATGTTTGATCTCAATGATTACTTCATTATTACATACAATGTCAACTCTGTATTCTATTTGCAAATGAAAGGAAACATCGAGAGTGTGGTATCAAACAAGCATTCTATTCATTGGTGTTTTTCCATATTCAAATACAATTCTTGTTCTCTTCATATGCAACTGAAATAAAAAAAAAATAGACCTATGAATTTTCCATTTCATGCAAAGTTAAGTAAAAGAAACGAAAGAGAATATGGCACACAAAAAATGACAGCAATACTGATAGGATTTGATTTGTTCTGCTCATATTTGAGCATCTTGAGCAGTTACAAGCAAGAAATCTATAAATACGACGATTAGTATGGATCTAAATAAAAAAAAATAATAATCTACTAAAAATAATCGTTTTTTTCTTACCTCAAAAGCAGCTCGACTATTAAATCACTGTAATGCATTTGAGAATGGAGTAATAAAAAGAAGAATTTCTACAGCACCACTTGACGAGACGAAAAAATATGATAATTCATGCTAGTCATAGACACCTATAGGAATATATAAGTATTGCATTATTATCAAACTCTGAATAAAAAATTTATTAAGAAGATGATTCATAAAAATATCTTTATCCTCATTCTCTTTCACAGTTATCTTTTCAAAGAATGCTACATTAAAATTATTTTATTTCATATTATTCTTTTATCTTTCTTTCTTGTATAATCTACACTCTTACTCTTTTTTCTATACTTATAGGCTGTTAGGATCCTCGAGATTACCAATTGAATAAAGTTTCTTTTATTATCTTATTTCTAGAAAAATACATTAGTAAAATTATTTAAGATACTTTTTTTTATCTTGTCATGTATCTATAGTATATACCAAAAATCATTCGATAATAACTAACTATTATTATCAACCTTCTTCCCACGCTAGATAACTTTTATTCTATTATCATTGCTGTTACTTATTGATGAAATTTCTAATGGGAATTTCCCACAGCTGTCATAGATTCTTATATATATTATTGTTACATTCTTTATCTAATAAGTGCAAATAAAATGTGGATATTTATTTTTATATTGATAGGTACTATTTCAAGTTATATACACGCACAACCTCCATCAGATGATGCACGACATAAACTTGTAGAGCTTATTGCTAATGTACGTCAAGCTGATGGACGTCGATATGGTTCACGTGATAATCTTGGAAATACAATGGATTGTGTTAAAATTATTAAACGACCTGATAGCGAAGAATTTATTAGTGTCTATCATACATATATCAATAATGTACCAAGAGTTAATTTAGCTACATCAAATGATCTTCTTACTTGGACATGGATTCGAGAATTAGCTTATTTTGGTTCACAACCAACTATTGCTATACCTAGTGACCATCCTTTAGGATTTATTGTTGCATGGGAACAAGAACCAAGGAATCATTTACAATTTGCTTTTTATCCAACATGGCCTAATTTACAAGCCGGAATGTCACAGAGAAATTATTCAGTTCCACGTTCATTATCTCGTTGTGCTGAAGGTACTCCAAATATATATGGTAAACCAACATTAAATAATATTGAAGTTGGTTTTCATTATTATGATAATTGCATTGTTGATCGAGAAGCTCGAGCTGTTTTAAAAAATTTTAATTTATGGGTTCAAATACGAAAACAATCTAATATTGATAATGCATTACTTCATTATGGTGTGCAAGGCAATATTGGTGATCGAGATGAAATTTTTAATTTTAATGGTTTTTCATTTACTGTTATTGAAGGACAATATAAACCAAAAGATTTCGGTACATGGCGTACATTTGTATTTGATCCACAGACAGGTAATGCTGATCAAGTATCAATTATTACAGATGGAGGAAGTCAAGCATTTGCTAACCCAACAATAACACTTACTACATTGAACGGTCAACGCATATTAGTTATAACTCTTTTCATACCTAGTGAACAATCAGCACCAGGTGAAGCAGGTGAACTTATTTATTATCATAAACTATAGATTTTATTTATTTTCATTTCTATAATAAATATATTTAAACAATTATTTTAATTAATAATAGATACGCAAGATCGTGCTTTTTTCACTATTGATATTCTATTAATTCAATTTTGTTAATCAAAATAAAGTCACATTACTTAAGTCTGGCCAAAAGCTCTGAGAACATTAAATCAAAATATAAAGATACGGAGATACTTTTAGTTTTATTGCATCAAATAATGAGAATAATAATCACTATTATTTATATCAAGTTTGATCCTCTCGACACAATTTGTTAAAAGTTTTCTTCGAGATGTTTTAGATATCTTGGTTCTTGCACGAGAAAATCATATTTCATTTGTTTTGAAAATTTGGTAAAATTTTATTCGATCATATCAGTTGGATTCTTGCACTACCATTAATGGAATATCTATTCATTTTAGATAAGTCATTCATAAATCATTTCATGTTAGCTATCTTATCGAAGATGAATCATCTAACACTGTTGTTTATGAAGACAGATTTTTCATTAAATTTTCTTTGGTATATTCTTTAAATTAAATAATGCTGAGTGTTGATAAAGCCAAGTCTGTAACTCATCACTATTATATTGAAAATTGACTGAAGCCCTTTGTTAATGAAATATGGAAACAAACAGATATATATATCATATTCACCAGACCCCATACTATTTAATTTCTAGGTTAACAAATTCTATCGAACGTAGTTCAAGTGATTAAATAAATAAAATATGATTTTCCCCATGTGAGAACCAAGATAACTAAAATATTTTGAAGAAAAAAACTTTTAACAAATTGTGTCGAAAGAATCAAATTTTATCTAAATAATAGTGATAACTATCTTCAATATTTGATAAAATTAAATTAAAAATATCTCCTTATCTTTATATTTATATTTAATGTTTTCAGAGGTTTTGGTCAGGCCTAAGTAAATGAATGATTCCTTTATCTGCTTTTTTACCTTTGAACACGTATGCCAAACCTAAAAGTTGAATTCAAATATTCAATGAAGTATCACGGGAAGACACGTCAAGGGTGCTCTTATCGCTGAGAATGGTAAAGAAAGACACAAACATGTTGTGCGCATGTCGAAATTAAGAAATAGTTCGATTCTTAAATATTTCATTTCATTGATTCAATAGTTGAATATCTAAATATCCGAAAATGTTTTCAATAATTCACCCCATCTTTTATGTTTAACACTGATGATCAGATAGAATATTATTATGTAGAAAAGCAACACTAATGTATATTTACTGATAATACTGGACACAATAATCTATATATATAAAGAAGAAAGTTTGTCTGTTTGTTTGTTTGTCTGTCCGCTTATAACTCAGTCCCGGTAAAAGCTAGCGGCACAAAATTTTCCACGATACTTCCCTAGGTCCTGAGGAAGGTCATAGGATGGTTTTTGATTCAAAATTTCCATCTGAGGAGGGTGTTTCCCCGCCTGTTAACTTTAGTATTTCATGATGATCTTGTTTAAATTATTGTTTTTTATTCTTTAAGTTAGAAAAAAAATTAATAAAAAAAGGGTTAGATTAGGGATGCACCAGTCCAGTCCGACTGGGACCCAGTCGGACTGGGTGACCAGCCATGACTGGTACCAGTTCATCAGTCATGACTGGAACTGGTGCATCCCTAGGTTAGATTATTGGAATATTGACATATTATTATTGAATAAATAATTAATCTGTACTAAAATTGATTCATAAAACGAACGAAAAAAAGAAAAAAGAAATATATTCAGTTCGATTTTATCTGGTTTAAAAAGATTGAAGTGGTGCTCCATTACCATCGGGAAATTTATCGACTAAAATACGTATCCAATCAATAATGCACCAAACTGGCATAGCCAAAATGAGCAATCCAGTGAGAATGAGACTTATAACTTTACAGCCTGCCGAGCCATTACTTCGAGCTACTCCAACAAGAGGTATTCCAAGGCAACAGCCAGATCCCAGCAGTAATTTAATGATACCTATAATAATATATTGTGCGCTGCCACGGGATAGATAGAACCAATCAACTCCAAGAGTACCAACCAAGAGAGAACAGATTAAAGCTATTACTTTTGAACTTTGTTCATAAAGGCATTGCTCGTTTTTTGAACTGGAAGTATGAAATGTTATCCATCCTGGCTCACACATACATCTTTCTTCATCTGAACATCGTCCATGTTCATTGCAGTCATCATCCGTATTGCATGTAGTCTTAGTAATTTTTTTCATTGGACGCACCAATATTTTTCG
Source organism: Macrotrachela quadricornifera (assembly GCA_022393335.1). Classification (NCBI taxonomy): domain Eukaryota; kingdom Metazoa; phylum Rotifera; class Eurotatoria; order Philodinida; family Philodinidae; genus Macrotrachela; species Macrotrachela quadricornifera. Next base: position 4,866 of record JAJEKB010017163.1, on the reverse strand, counting down.
ATTGGTTGATTCGTCCGCATGGTATAATGGAAAAATAATAGAAATGAGAGCAATACATAAAACGAATAATGTCTTCTTATCCATGAAGAATAAATGATAGAATATAATCCATATAAAAGGTAAACGCCTGTTTAAACAAGAAAGATATGCTTCAATGGATTTCTTTTTCTATGTACAGTCTTACCATTTCAAACACGCAAAAATATAACAGATAGAAAACTAGTAATTATTGCTTTAATCGCAAATGCATGACACGAAAATGTAATTAATAATACATATCAAAAACATATTTTGTTTTTAATATTATAAGCTGCACAAACTTATTATGAGAATGTCTTTTTACCAATCACCATATAACTTATAATAAGTTTTTTCTGAGTGTCAGCTTTTACCTTGTATAATGTCATTCATCATACCCATGTAACTAAAAACCAAAAAAATTTCATTTAAATGGTTATTATCAAAATTTTCATCGTTTAAATAATGATTTTTAAAATTTTCATCAAAAAAATTGCATGACTTTATTTCTCTCAATAATCATTACATTAATTTGATTTATTAATGGGCAAAAATTTGTTGATAAATATAATAATATTTACAGCAGCTATAAAATTCATAATTAATTTATTTAAATATAAAGTCGACGTTTCGTCGAGTCAATCGACATTATCAAGACAATGTTAAAAAGAAACTTACACATACATATAAATACGAGAACATATGATAATGATTCATCATCATATGTTCTCGTATATGACGGATGAGTCAGAATAAATGGCCCTCTCAGTATTTTCCATATATTTCACCCATATTCCAGTGTTTAAGAAAAAAGTTTTTTAGCAATAGATTCCTTGTTAAATTCTCTGCAAAGCCTATATACATTTTTCATCTTAAATAATCTCCATCACTTTGTGATATACGATACAATCGACTGGTCCAAGGAGCACAACTTTCAAGACAATATTATTCTTCGATCATTGTTGCTTTGAATGTCACTCCATTCAAAATAAAACAAAATATACCACAACAAGCAGCGTGAAGAGTTCTATAGTTTGCACAGGATTGTCTATTTTATTTCTGTACTTTTCCTGTTCAAAACAACTCTAAATTCTGTGCGATCGGTTTTCACAACGGCAAAAATTGATCGCACAGAGTTTTGCGTTTTTTTTAAACAAAAATTATACAATTAAAATAAACTTTCGTTCGTAGATTGTAGAGCTTTTTACGCTGCTTCTTGTGGTATATTTTGTTCTCTTTGGATAGAGTGATATCCAAAGCAACAATGATCGAGGAATAAAGATGTACTGTGAAAGAATTCGAAAAGATATTGTCTTTGAAAGTTGTGCTTCTTGGACCAGTCGATTGTATCGTATATCACAAAGTAATGGAGATTATTTAAAATAATAAAAATATATAGGTCTTGTAGAGAATTTAACGAGGAATCTTTTGCTAAAAAACTTTTTCTTAAACACTGGAATACGGGTGAAATATATGGTAAATACTAAGAGGGCCATTTATTCTGACTCACTCGTTATATATATGTATATGTAGGTTTTTTATTATCATTGTCTTGATAATGTCGATTGACTCGATGAAACGTCGACTTTATATTAAATTAAATTAATGATGAAATTTAAAGCTGTTGCAAATACTATTGTATTTATCATTACATTAGTTTCATTATTTTTGCACGATTTTCATGCTATGACTGTGATTACTTCGGAAAAATCAAAATCATTACATCATTTTCATCGAATGACTTTGGCATAAAATACATCATTTGTCATGATGTTTTTTAAAAAATTCATGAGGAAAATGATAATTTTAGAGTTCATGTCGACATTTGTCTTTACAAATACCGTTTTCAATGTTTTCGAGAAAGAACTCTATGTGTGAGAACACACAAAGTCTTGCGCCCCAATTTTCTAGCAGGAATAATTAACTGTATTACTCTACCCATGTAATCAGAACATGCGAAAAAAAGAATGACTTTCATGTGATAAACACGATAAAAATGACACTATTTTGATGAAACCGACATAAAAATCGATGTTTCTCATTTTCATCGATTAACACTCGTACTACCTACCAGGGTCATTTTAGACCCTGTTCTGGAAAAACCAGAGAATCAATAGAAAATTATTTTTTACACCTGAGATTAGAATAGTGAATGGCATCCTTTAGTCATAGAACTATGAAGTGCATCATAGAAGAAAAATAAATGTGATAAAATTGTTCTGTTGTGTCGATTATTTTCTCTCTTATCGTACCTCTCTTTGCTTTGATATAGGAGGCGCATACACCCTTTCTCCTTTCGTTTTTTACTCTTCATGACGTCATTTGCATTCCACTCGTTTATGACTCGGGAATTTTCTATTACGCCATTGTGACGTCATTGTATATCTCGAATTTTCGTCTGCTCTATTGCAAGTATAAATTGAATGAAAACATCCAGAAAGTTACAAATTTAACACGATGGAAGGCAAAAGTTGGTTAAAAGAAGAAAGCGACGATGATTTTTCTTACGAGTCTACAGAGAGTACCTCGGAGGCTGAAGATGCTACGAGTGAAATGTCGGAGGCTAAAGAAGAAACCGATCCAGAAAGTGTTATCTCAAACGAAGACTATGATCAAAAGAAACTATTCGTATCCAAATCTGGAATGATCTGGTCGTCAATTCCATCGGATCCATATGAATCGCGATTTCGTCGTGATGTAACTCTGAAGTCTGAATCATCAATATTCACCGAACATGTATCTTCTGTGGAAGACGCCTTTCTTTGCTTCATGTCAGAAGAAATGCTGAACAAAATAGTATTTTATTCGAACATCGAAGGAAATCGTAAACATGTATCCAGAGATGAATGGAAAGACCTTACAATCATCGAACTCAAGGTATTCATCGGACTTTTGCTACTCGCCGGTTACTAGAAAAGTCCAGAAGAAGTGTTAAATGTTAATGGAGCCAAAGTCTATTAGAATTCCCAATTTTCGATACCACTATGTCTAGAACTCGATTTGAAACAATAATTTCTTCAATAAGGTTTGATAAACTAGCAATGAGAGATCATAGAAGACGTACAGATAAATTTACGGCGATACGTGAAATTTGGTCATATTTTCTAAATAACACGAGAAGATGCTATATACTAGGATCGTCTGTCATCATTGATGAACAGCTATTGTGATACAGAGAAACTTGCCCCTTACGTCAATACATTTCTTCAAAATCTACTAAATACGGCATCAAAATATGGTTATGTGTTGGTGTCGACTCTTCTTATATATTCGATGCATTATCCTATATTAGGCATCCACCTAATCAGTCGAGATAGAAACCGATTGATGCTAATATCGTCCTAGAATTGATGGAATCGATGTATGATTCCAACAGAAATGTCACAAACGATAATTTTTTTACTAGTATTCCCTTAGCCAAACAATTGCAATCGAAGCAATTCACATTGGTAGGAACTCTCCGAAAAAATAAGCCCGAAGTTCCTACAGAGTTTTACGCAAAGAGAAGTCGTGACATCAGACCATCTATGTTTGGTTTCTACGATAATCTGACTCTTGTGTCATTCGTACCAAAAAAAGACAAAGCTATTTTAGGGCTTTCTTTTATGCACCACGACAAGAAAATAGATACCGAAATCGACAAACCAAAGCAGCTGTCGATATTCTTCATAAGACGTGCAACAAGCACTTCGTTAAAAGAGGGATCCGATGATGGCCTCTTTGCGTTTTTTATGGGTTAATCGATATGTGTGCTACCAATGCGATGATTATATGTAGAGAGAAAAATCCCATTTGGCATGAGAATAAGAAATATAAGCGTCTCTTATTTCTTGAGGAGTTAGGTATAACTGTAACATCCCATCTCATGAATCTTCGCTCTGAAAATTCGAAATTTCTACACAAACATGTCAAAATGCACTAGCTATTGTTGAAGATCGTTTTGTAGAAAAAAGTTCAAACGAATCATATTCAGCTTCTGAACAATCAAAACGAAAACGATGTTCACTGTGTACTTACTCTAAAGACAGAAAAGCCTCCAACCTGTGTCACAAATATTCGAAATTCGTATGTAAAGAGCATAGTGTGAAACGCATTTTTTGCACTATCTGTTCTAAATGAATAAACAGTCTCACTGATCATCTTGTCCATCGAGCGATAGACTTGAAATCTACTGTTGCTAATAAAATCCTCGTTAAAAACCGATAAAATTGCTTTATCGATAATCAGCAACACTTATTATGTCAAAAAAAATAGGCTTGGTAGTACGAGTGTTAATCACTTAAACTAAATTAGATAGAATTTGTTATCCAAAAATTACGTAGTATGAGGTCTGGTGAATATGACATTATATTAATGCCTTCCTTATATATCTGTTTGTTTTCATATTTCATTAACAAAGGGCTTCAGTCAATTTTCAATATAATAGTGTTGAGTTACAGACTTGGCTTTATCAACACTCAGCATTATTTAATTTAAAGAATATACCAAAGAAAATTTCATGAAAAATCTGTCTTCATAAATAACAGTGTTAGATGATTCATCTTCGATAAGATAGCTAACATGAAATGACTTACGAATGACTTATCTAAAATGAATAGATATTCCATTAATGGTAGTGCAAGAATCCAACTGATATGATCGAATAAAATTTCACCAAATGTTCAAAACAAATGAAATATGATTTTCTCGTACAAGAACCAAGATATCTAAAACATCTTGAAGAAAACTTTTAACAAATTGTGTCGGAAGGATCGAACTTCATATAAATAATAGTGATAATTATTCTCATTATTTGATGCAATAAAACTAAAAGTATCTCCTTATCTTTTTGTATTTTTATTTAATGTT